>JAQIXG010006294.1:0-10469 GCA_034700105.1 Oconnorella tubifera
AGACAGACAGACAGACAGACAGACAGACAGACAGACAGACAGACAGACAGACATATGAGAAATAGACAGATAGATGGATTGACAAATGATAACAGATACATAGATGGATAGACACACAGACAGACATACTGGAAGAAAAATAGACAGACAAACAGACAGACATCCTTCAATCCATCCTTTATCCATTCATCCTCTATCCATCCATCTATACAATGCCTACATATATACAATCTTGTATATTTCTACACATACACATACAGATCTGAAAGCATAAAACCTTAAAGCCCAGTTCTTGTGCCACAGCATACACCATGGCTGTCTTGCCAGTACCAACACCAGAGCCAAGTAGCAACGTTGTGTTACATAGATAGTCTTCATCATCATTATCTTCATCATCACTTTCATCATCATCATCATCATCATCTTGGTGGCGTTTATAGCTATCACTTGAATTGCAATAACTGATAGAATCTAAAACGACAGATAGGTAATACACTAGCATTTAGAGTCAGTAACCTGGGTTCTAAACTAGCTACATAACAAATCATGCTCTGACACAAAGCGTTCTAATTAACGTCACATCAGCACAATAAAGTGCTGATGTGACTATTAAGTGACTCGTTTTGAACTGTGTGTGTATAAAAAAAGTGACGAGTGAACGCTTGAGTCTTAACGCCGTAAAGAAATTTTTTTTTGAGAATGATGGGGGGGTAAACGAGTACAAAACTTTAACTAATTTTTATCTCAAATTTCCATCTAATTCAAACTTCAATCAAATTTCCATTTTCCTTACCGTTACTAAAATTAGATTTCCTCTTCTTCTTATCATTAGTTTTTCGACCAATTCTGTGCTTCCATTCTCTTAGCCAATAGAGAAGCTTCTTACAAGCGGACCAGTTGCCTATTATTTCTGATGAATGACGCGGAGCGTACTTATCAGTCCACATCAGACTGTCTCCTTCCGATAATTCTGATCGATTTAAAAATATCTAATTATAATATCTAATTATAATATTATAAATTTTATTTATTAATTGTAATTTAGTTAACAATTATTTCATGATGATATCTAATTATAATATTATAATTAAATTTAACACATTGACCGGCAAGAGTTTTTTTCGCATTCCCCACATGCCAAGCATAAATAACCGTATAAATTCTACTTTTGTTTTAAATATATACGATACTTATTAAAATAAAAATATATTCACTTTGTTTTAATTAGGCTTAAACTGTATTTTTAATCTTAATTTTTTTTTATAACCTGTATTAAATTTTTGTATAACCCGCACACTTGTATAACCCGCACGCATTTATAACTTAAGGAATTGTCAATTTCTGTCAATCATTTATTATTTAGTATTGCTCTGTCATAATCCATCCCAATCCACCTATCCCCTCCTCTTTCTTTCTCTGTCACTATCAACTAACAATTAACAAATAATGCAAATTTCTGCGAAACTTGCAAAATACTGCAAAATTTTAACGCAGGTTTTTGCTTTCAAAATGAACACTAATTTCCGCTACTTACAAATAAATACCCACTATTACAGTACTATACTACAATCACTGTAGATTCTAACTAGACTTATATAATATATATAGGGGCTTATATATATACAGATATATATATATAATATAACATACATTATTTAAAAAAAAATTTTTTTTAGAAAACCAGCATACGAATATACCCGCAGGGGTAAAAAATACCTCCAGGGAGCATGTATTCAAAATCTTGTATAACCCGCTGTTAAAAACTTTACTCTGTTTTAATTACGTAGATAATTCAGATTATGATAACTATTCATTTTGCATACATTGCTTATTCACTAATTTGTTTATTTTATCATTGTCATGTCGACTCTATGCACATAAAAGACTCGCCATACCATCATGCCTACATAAAACAAACAAATTTCTCGTCTGTTTAGACACAGCATGCATCTGGCATCATTTATAAGCCAACAGTAATATTAGAAGTGAATTATAATAGCGCTAGTGAATGTGTAGAGCAGCATTTACTGAACTACGAGTTAACTCGTAGATGGCGGTCAATGTGTTCATTAGAGTTATTTAGACAGTTGTAATTTAAATTTATTCATTGTAATTTAAATTTATTGTCTAAAATCTTATTTGTTCATTTTGATATATGTTTGTACCCTTCTCCCAAGCCTATATAGTAAACCATCTCAATGTACCCTTCTCCCAAGCCTATAGTAAACCATTATGATGTACTCTTCTCCAAAGCCTATAGTAAAATATCCTGATGTACCCTTCCCCCAAGCCTGCATAAGTCTAAATGATTGCCAAAGTAACTGTCTAATTGCTGTCTATGCATATAATGACTATCCAAATGAATGTCTACATTACTGTTTAAATGCCTGTCTAAATAACTGTCTAAATAACTCTAAATGCCTGTCTAAATACCTATCTAAATACCTGACTGTATGTCTGTCTAAATAACTCTCTAACTACATCTCTAAATGACTGTTTATATCACAGTCCACATGTCTGTCTAACTACCTGTCTAAATGTCTGTCTGATACCTCTCTAACTACCTGTCTGCATGTCTGTCTAAATACCTCTCTAACAACCTCTCTAAATGCCTGCCTGCATGTCTGTCTGCATGTCTGTCTACATGTCTATCTAAAAGACAGCTTACCACTATTCTTATCCTCTCTCTTGACTTCAATGATCTCCTTTGACTCAACACAAACATCAACAAACGTCACATCAGCACACTTTCTCTCACTCAATTGCTTGTACACACGGTATACTGGGAACTTTAAGTTCCTTGACTGAATTTCCGCCAAAAGGGGAAACAGAGAATCAAGCGGGAACTTTGACTTCAAAGGTTTCTAAATATTTAAATTATTATCTTAAATTTAATTAATTTAATTAAATTAATAATTTTATTAATTAACTAATAAATAAACAATACTCAGTCCACCCCCACCCACACCCCCCCAAAAAAAGAGTTAATAAATTGAATTAATAGTAAGTTAATAAACAAAGTTAAAAATAAGTTAATAAACAATTATGCAATTAATTATTAAATTATCTAATTATTAAAGAGTATTCATTTCCCCCAAAAATAAAACTCATTTTTGTTAAATTTTTTCAAACTTACAAAATTTATGCTAGCCTCTTCCACCCCCGACATCGACCCAAAACTTCCCCTCAACCAATTTCCAAACCTAACCACCCCGCCCCCCGTCTCCCTCAATCTTAACCCTCCCTCCTGTAAGCCCCAGGGATCCACAACACTGGGTGGCAACCTCCTTAGAAATGTCTTCGGATAAACGCAATTTTCATGAAAAAATTGCAATATTTTTCTTAATTTTTCGTTGTTATAAATATCTAAATTAACACCACGCTCTTCAATATTATCTGACATTTTAATATCGTTAATTACAACATTTACGATTTCATTTTGAGTCGTTAAAATATCACCAGTTAATAATTCACCAGATATTATCGATAATGCATTTTCAGTTTTCTCTTCTAAATCATTTCTACTAAAATTTTCTGCATCATTTTTCCGCATTTCCATTTTCCGCATTTTCAATTTCCGCATAACGGAATCGCGCATTTCCTCAGTAATTCCGCAAGCGCTTTTTTGCGTGACGTGCACGTTAAGTGACCAATCGGCATCGAGAGAGAGCGTGAGAGCAGATTGAGCGCTTTGTCGTCGTTTTAGTTCGTCTGGTACACCGCTCAACAGGAAGTTATTTCGACGAGAAATGGCTTCTAGTTCAGCGAGGGTGAGTGGTTTCTTAGGGGGGCTTTTAGGGGGTTCTTTGGGGGCGCGCTTGGCAAATAGGGGGGCAAGTTTTGCGGGGGCTAGAAAAGTTAATAAAAGGGGTTTAAAAAAATGAAGGTTCGTTTTAAAAAGAATGAAAGTTACCAAAATAATGAAGTAAAAAAATAGATAGAAATTAAGAAATTATAATAGAAGTATAAATATAAGAAATATATTCACTTCTTGGAGATAAACCTATGTTAAAGCTAAGTTAAACTTGAGATAAACATAGCCTTAGCTTAAGTTTAACTTACATTAAAGTTAAGCTAAACTTAAGTTGAAGCTAAGATAAACTTACGTTAAACTTCAGCTATTTAGGTAAGAAAAACTTCAGTTTAACTGAAGTTAAAGCTAAGATAAACTAAAGTTAAACTTAAGCTATTTAGTTAAGATAAACTTAAGTTTAACTTAAGTTAAAGCTAAGATAAACTTAAGTTTAACTTACATTAAACTTAAGTTAAGGCTAAGCTAAAGTTAAATTTAACTTAAATTTAGCTTAAGTTTAACTTAAGTTTAACTTAAGTTAAACTCCAATGAACTCAAATTAACTTTAATAATTAAACCTGTATAAGTTTAAACTGCACGACGTAAATTCTAAACATTCACATATAAATAAATTATAAATCATTAATTACTATTAATTATTGATTATGATTTAATAATTATAAATATATATTATGATAAAAACATAATTATTTATCTATTAAAGCAAAATAATTCTCAATCAATTAAAATGTCGAACACCTTTTATTTTCTCCTCAATCTCGCTACTACTACTGTCATCGTTATCATAAACAACGACGCTACGACTCTTTCTCGACGCTATCCTAGCGCTCTTTCTACGTTCCATGTCATCTGACTCAACATCGGAACAGATTAGAACGACTTCGGAATCGTTCTTGTTCCACCGCTTTAAAATAAAGTATCGCAATTTATGACAAGTAAATTAAATGTAAATTTAATTTAAGGCAGCAGAAATATTATGTCAATATTGTATTAAAATTAAGAGCAATATTACATTAGATTTTTATTTAGTAGATAAAGAGACATAAACAGATAGGCAAACAGAGGCAATGAGAGACAGTAACACAGAGAGACAAGACAGGGGCAGCATGCAGACACACTGACAGGTCGATTGATAGATAGATACAGACATAGAAATAGATGGAGGTATAAAGAAACAGTCAAACAAATAAAAAAAACAAAAAAAACACTGAGACAGATAGACAAACACACAGACAGTGACAGACAGAAGACATATTTTACACAAAATCCAATCACTAACATTGCTCGCTACTGAAATCGCTCTCCCCCTTACAAAAGTCTCCCCATGTCCCTCACTCAACTCCACCCCTCCCTCCCCATACTCTACCCCCACTCCCTGTCCCCCTACCCCCTCTCCCACCACCCCTCCATCCTCTAAACCCACCCCCAAATCCAACAATTTCAAATCCACCAAATTCTCTGCGGCACCAATTTCGTTATCATCATATTTAATTCTTTTACAACGACGCGATAACTTTTTCTCGACATCAAAAATCTCGCTAATAGAATCATCCACTTTGCTCCAGCGATTTTTTTTCATTTTCATTTTATTTCGAGATAAAAAAGTTGATTTTATTTCGGAAAAAATTTCGAGATTTTTCGTTTCAGAATTAATATCTTTTTCATTTGATAGAATTTTTGATTTTTCCGGTGAATTTTGTTTCGTTTTAGAATTTGATTTCTTAATTGATTTGAGTTTAGATTTTTTTGCTTTTTTAACGTTTTCTTTTGGTTGCATTAGTAGGGATAATGCGTCTATATTCTGTCCAAAATACATTTAATAAGAAAATAAGCTAAATTATATTATTAATTAATTGATAATTATATTATAATTATAAATGATAAAATTAAAGATTAATAATGAAGAATTGATAAAATAGCATATCTATATAAATATTTAATTTATCTATCCATCTTCTATCTATCTATTTCCTAATATTTATATACCTGTCTATCCATTGTTTACAAACTCTTGTATGTCAAAGCTCGTTAGAGAAGTGGTTAGAAGACTCGGACACAAAAGGTCCAGGTTCAAACCCTAGAAATCTCACTATTTCTCTGTCTGCACCCTTTAGTACGACGCTGTTAATTAACAGCTTTTAATTAAAAAAATTAAATTATGACTTGGTTTCAGCAAACACCATTTATCTTTCACTTTCATCTTTTATTCACTAAGTACCACTGTAATAATTAATAATTGTAATAACATAACATTATATGAATGCTTGAATTTATAAACGCATTTGTGCTGATGTGACGTTAAGCTGTCAGCACACAAGCGGCAATTCAATGAGTACAAACACCAGAAAGTTTTGTTTACCTTCAAATTATCTTTATCTGTGATTTCACACTTTGGGTGATTCGACAAAATTCTAAGATGTCAACAAATAATAGAAAATGCAGCACAAAATGGTAACAAGTCATTAACCTTAGAGAGAAATTATAAAAATTAAACTCATAAAAATGTAATTGTTTTATAAAGCTTTTTGCCAACAAGTTAGAGATATAAAAGGTGCAGGACTCAAACCTGAAACAATTGTGTTTCAAGTCAGGAGCATTGACCACTTCATATATTTTTTTTATGTATGTACATGTAGACAGACATACATACAGACAGGTAGATAAAGAGAGACACAGACAGATCACAAAAAGATGGATAAATGGACAGACAGATGATCAATAGATGGATGGACACAAAAGAAAATACAAGATTTTTAATAAATAGATTAATATGCAGATAGATAAATAGATAAACAGACAGATATACAGATAGATAGATAGATAAATATATAGATAAATAGACAGCTAGATAAATAGATAGCTATCTATTTATCTAACTAGATAAATAGATATATAGACAAATACATAGATAGATATGTAGATAAATATACAGATATGTAGATAAGTAGACAGAAAGAAAAATAGACAGCTAGATAAATAGACAGCTAGATAAATAGACAAGTAGACATAAAAAAATAAGAAAAATAAATAAAAAAGTAGACAGATATAAAGCAAACAACAAATTCAACACACCCTGTAAATGTCAGCCTAACTCTCATGGACTTCTCACTCAAAACTTCAATGACATCATCTTCATCATTTACGTACGCCTTTGTTTCATCACCATCATCATCATTATCATCATTACATACAATGACATCATCTTGAATGTCACCAACTTTATTCTCAACGACGCACACTTTATCTTCTCTCATTCGATGTCGTGTAATGCAGTCAGACGCGCTAACTGAATTACTCCTTTCAGAAGAAATATCACGTACTTTCATCTTGCTATCACGCGATTTCTTTCTTTCTGATTTTCTTTTCGTAAGTTTTTTATCACCAGCTTTTTCATCCGGTTTTAGTTTTAGCTTAAAGTCGATAAGTGGGATTTCTGATGGGGGAAATTCGATGATTTTATCAAAAGTGGTTATAGGAGAGTTATTGTCAAGTAAGATTAGAGAATCTTCTAAACATGTAGTCGTGTTCAAGTAATATGTTTTGATTGATGCATCAATTCTATTCGATTGTTTTTTGAGTGTTTTATTTACTTTGTTTGATTTATCGATTATATCTTGTTTATCAAGTATTGTGTCGGGTTTATCTGATTTAGTATTGATTAACTCTGGTGTATTAATTTGGTCTGGTTTATCGAATTTGTTCCATTTATCGCTTGATTCTTGTTGATGGTTTATCATCTTTGATTTATCAAATTCAACTGATTTATCATTAACATCAGTATACAAAACATTTGGCTTTTCGGCTTTACATTGTTTATCAATTGAGCTTTGTTTACCTTTTGGCTTATCGAATTTATCGTCCTTAACAAATTTATCTAGCTTAAGAACTTTATCGATCAATTCTGATTTATGTAATTCATCTTGTGTATCAACTTTATTTGATATATCTAGTTTACCTTGATCATCAAATTTAATTGCTTTATCATTTGGTTTAATTGATTGACACTTTTGATCTAACTTATCAAAAATATCCAGTTTATTAACTTCCGGTTCAGTTTTGGATGACAACTGAACACGAATTCCAGTTGAGGATATCTTTGAAAATTTAATTTTCTGAACATCGGATAAATTTGAAACCGGATTTGAATGTAATTCAGGATTATCTTCATTGATGATCGTTTGATTTAAAACAATATCGTCTAGTTTCTCATCGGATGAAAAACTATTTAAAAGTAAATTTTGCTCAATTTTGCTTGTAATTTTCAAAGCTGGTACATTTGGTATTAACATGGTATTAATTTTATTATTATTAGATAGTGTAGGTTTAGTGGCTTCATTTAATGACAAGGTTTCAGCAATTTTATCGATCCCTGTCAATAGTAAGTGCTCTACTTTTGTTATCTCATTGTCAAGCGATATTTTATCATTTGTACCCAGAAACTGCAATTGATCCATTGCTTCATTAGTAAACAAAACACTTGGCATATTTGTAATAGAGCTTGTGCCATTTGATACTGCAGACAAAAGTGCCGCATCAGTTTCAAAACCCACCATACATTCAATCGATACATCATCCCCGCAATTACCACTAACCTTCCCATCGGAAACCTCCGGTAATTCCCCCATACCGTTACTACCAAGTTTCCCAAATTTTTTAATTTTACTAATGCTCCGTTTTGTTTTAACCGATAAATTAACCGGGAGAGAACCGACTTCATTTTCACGTTTACAATGAATTGTGTCATCTAGATATTCTATCACGAGATCATTATCAGTTATAACTCGCTGGCGTTTTAACTTCCTTCCCTTCACGTCATGTGTTTTAATGCACGCGAGCGCGTTAGCTACACCAGGGTTCTCACACTCAGGGTGCAACTCAACCTTGACAGTCAAACGCGTCACTTGCGACGAGTTATTCACAGACAAAGCTTGTTGCGATTTCGTAAAGAAATTTCTTATATCTTTACTGGGTACTTCCGGAACATTCCGAAAGTCTTCTTGTTCTTCTTGTTCGGAATGCCTAACCCGGGGTGAGTTTAAAAATAGCATTTCATCAAAATTCGGTAATTTTGAATATTCAGTATCTGATGGTTCAATTTTTTCGTCTGTGTTATATAATACACACGAAGTATGGATTGCATTTATACTATTAGCAGATTGATTCAAAAAGATGTCTTTATTTAAATCAACATTATTAATATCTATTTTATCTACATATAAATTTCGTCTTTCGCATTTTAATGTCATTCCAGTAATGTTTAAATTATTCCCACACATAGTGTTTTTCTTCAATGATAACTGTTTAGAACTTCTTACTTTCTTTTCATTTAAAACTAAATCAGAATTCTCAAAACCCGTATTTATACTCGAATCATCTCGCAATAAAACTACAGCATTGGCGTTAAAATTTCCTATTTCCACAATGTCAGATGTTGCCTGTTTCCCAGGGAAAGTCTTAGATAAATCTACCGGGGAATCGATGGAGAGTTTTGTCGAAGGTACTTTTGAGAAAAACAATCTGATATCTTTCGATTGATTCGATTTAGTATCATCATTAATTTCAGTCATGGTATCTACTTGTGATACTATATTATTATTTATCAAAACTGGATTGTTAGCAGATTCTATTAAATTATTTGATTCAGCATTTTTGGCAATGCGTTCAATCATTTTATCTTTAGTTTTAGACAAGTCATTCGTTGCACAATTTTGACTGTTATCTTCTTTATTAGATAACAACCTAGTACCTTTTCTTCTGCTGCTTAATCTCGTTATATTTTTATTTTCCGCAATTAATTTCAATCCATCTTTACTACTTGTATCTAAAATATTCCTTTCACTTTCTTCAGTACCTTGAATAATTGTCAAAATATCAGTAGTCTTCAAATCGCTAGTTTTCATGCAAGCTATTTTATCCAATTTAACAATTTCTTTCTCAGTTAATTCTACACAAGTTGTATTGATACTAGGCAATATTGAAGTTATTTCCAATAATTTTGATTCAATTTGAGGCTCAGTTGAAGAAAAAGATTCAGATTCTAAACACTGCGTTGCAATAAAATCAGCATAAGAAATCTCGACAATAGTTTGAGTTTTTTCAGCCAAATTTTCAGCTTCAAATGTAACATCTTTCTCAAAGGAAATGTCAACTTTTTGAGTCAAATCAATATTAGCAAGAGTATTCTTTTTATCCTTGTTGCTTAATCTTGAATTTTTAGGCGGTCTGCCTTTGGCGTTTTGTTGCTGCATGTTTCTATTCTTTATCAAAAATGGTTTACAGTGTTAATCACATTTCTGTGGAATTCGAAAAATATTCTTCTTAGTATATTACTCCATTAGTAAAATCACATTTTTCTTTCCCAATTATAAAATAATTCCTAAACGAGAATAATTTTACAGATTAGAAGCAGTGTCACTGCATAAGAATTTCTTTATTACAAGTTGCCGTTTATCATGTTTTGATCACAAAACGGTAAGGCATTATGGCATTTAATACACATAAGACATTTGTCAAAAAAATCACAAAAAATGTCCCACAATAAAAAGCTACGACGGAATAACCCTAACCTTAACCCTAACCTGATACATTTTATATTGTAACAATTTAACGAAAATAATTCTAGTGCGAGATACTTGACTACGACCATAATCATGCC
>JAQIXG010006295.1:0-10468 GCA_034700105.1 Oconnorella tubifera
GGTGTTATGCAAACATTTTTAATTTTACATATTTTACAAGCTAACTATATTTCAATAAATGTCATAAAATATTGTTGCGCTGAGATTTTTTGTTTAAGTGTGGCAACAACTTAATTTTTTTTTTATGTCAATTGATGTAGATGGTCTTTCTAGTTTTAAGTCTGAAAACAAAACTGAAACGAAACTGAAACGAAACTGCCAAAACCAGTTTTGGCCAAATACTAAACTGGACTGAAACTGGCTAAATATGCAGTTTTGACACCAAAAATGAAAATGAAATTCACTCAGTCTCTAAATGTAATTTTTATATTGAAAAAATCAATTACTGTAGGTGTAAAGTTTTACTATAGTCCTTAAGTATATATTGTAAGTATGCTTTGTGGAATATTATGTGCTATATCATTTATTTTTGATAATATAGGCCCAAAATGACCTCATCCTGCTGTGTGGTCTCATTGGCTATCAGTTTTCTGAAAGTTTTCTAAAAAATCGTCTACAATTAATCAACTGTGTCTGTGATGACTATGGGATAGTTTCAATGCCGTGTGAGAACGACACAGTACGCGGTATTGTATTTAGAGCAGTGATGTCAGTCACCTCTGTCAGATTTTATTAGAATTTTATTAGTTAGAAGTTTAAAAAATTGTGGATGCTGCATGAAAAAATTTATTGCTTTGACTGCTGCTGTATTAGTAGTAATAAATCAAAATTTTGATCTCTGTGGGATCAAAATTCTGTTCTAGCTTTTGTTATGTTTTCACATTATCATCTTGACTAAAAAATTATTTTATGAATGAGTCCAGTCCAGTGTCTCTCATTGCTCTATTTCTGCATCTGACATTACAAATAGACAAATATAAAAAAAATATCAACTATCCGGCTCTTCTGTGTTTTGGTATCTTTTCTGTCTTAAAAACTTATTACTATTTATTTAATAGTAAATGATTTAGTATGGTTGAACGGCATAATTTTTTCAGTAGGAAGTAATTTTAAAATTCATAATTTAATAAAAAATAATCTATTTTAGCCTATTATAGAGTGCCTGCATTTTACACCAATCGAATTTTTGATCACGTTCCAATTGTCGTATATGGCAGCCATCGAATATTGTCAAGAATCATTCCATGGCGCGAAAACAATATTTCGTGAGTTTCAGAAGCCAGATTTTGCCTTCTATGATGCTATCAACGATATCAAGGTTATTGATGTTCTGTAGAATTGTATTCATTATATATTGCATTTTTGCTGTAGATTATTATTAATTTTATTAAAAGATAAAATTGCAAGTAATGATGGAGATTTTGAAGAGGCATCTAAAATGTAGTTTGCAGTAGCTCATTCGAGAGATTGTTAAGCCAACAAGGATAAATTCAATTAAATTTGACCTAGTCCTGGACAAATAATCAACAGTTCTCAGAACTTGTATTTCTTACATTTTTATTGGTTCTCGGTGTACTGAGCATTCATTGACTTTTATCAAGATATTTTAATATTAAAGACAGATACGTTACGGGTTTTAGGACAATTTGTCCTCTGACGATTTGTCTTGTGGGTGATTTGTCTCATGGATGTTTTGTCTTAGGAATGATATGCCTTTTGGACGATTTGTCTCAATGAATATCCATATATTATTAAAAGTTTAAAATGTCAGACAAGGATGAAACTGTTATGAAAGTGATGTCAGCTAGGCACAGTTATTTAATTGCTGCAGATTTAGATTATAATCAGGGACCGCAACATGCTTGGTGCAGGGAGGGCATATGCTGCATCGCCCCCTCGTGACATCATTTTACACCTCTACTGGCACAGACAAAATCTTATAAATGATTATTTATTTATCAAAATAATTCAATCATAACACGTTTAAGAAATTGGTAATAAAAACAGTTTATACAAACTTTAAAAGGACAATTCATCAACGGTTTCCACAACACATCAAGTTTAAAGTTGTTCTTACCTAAGAGCATTTATTTGCTAACGTTTCTGCAGGCACAAATTCTCTTAAATTCTCTTAAATTTGAAGATTGAAGAGTTTGCGCTGCTTAAATAAGAATCTTTTCTATTTTAACGGTTTTGCAATGTAAGCATATTTTTACATTTTCACAACTTTAAACTTAAAAATTAACTCAAAACTTTTCCTTTTCCTTCAACTCCTTAAATAAATCAAATTGTTTATTAGATGCTGCTTGATAATGGAGAACATAAAGATTATCAGCAGCAGAAACAGCAACATCATTTCACCATGATCGAAAAAAGAATGTCTTGGCAGTTGTTTGTTTCAAAGCTGAACTCGGCTACATCAGTGAAGAAGGCTTGGGATATGATGAGAAAAATCTCTGGGAAACCTCCATATACCACAATAAAACATTTAACAAAAAATAATTTACCCGTCACACATATAAAAGCAATTTCAAATACTCTAGTTGAAAGTTTTTCATTTAACTCCTTGACTCGACAATGCATACAAAAATTTCACCAATAACTCACGAGTTTGTGGTCCTTGGAATTCTCTATCGGCTGATGCAGTCCAAGCGGACTCGATATATGCATTCAAAAATTGTTCAATTAATTGTAATTTTACTAAGTTTTTAAAACAGAATTTTGATACAATATCATCCATATAATATTTAATATGTAATTTTTATTGTCATATAATGTTGCAATA
The DNA here is from genome assembly GCA_034700105.1 of Oconnorella tubifera. Classification (NCBI taxonomy): domain Eukaryota; kingdom Metazoa; phylum Annelida; class Clitellata; order Enchytraeida; family Enchytraeidae; genus Oconnorella; species Oconnorella tubifera. Next base: position 2,666 of record JAQIXG010006295.1, read on the forward strand.
TTTCATTGTCATTAATATTTTGTTTTTACTTGATTTTCATCAATTGAAGATTTTAAGTGTTTTTATAGTTCCTTGTTTATTGTGTAATAATAGAAATGATTTTATTTATTTTTATGAAGTGAAGGGATATTATAAGTGTCATATGACCTGATATTCCTGGATCTGATCTTTTACTTGTTTTATGTAATGTTATTATGCAATTGATCAGTGTATGAAGTAAAGAAATAAAATAAAAAATAGGAAAACTTACTATGAAGGATTAAAATGTAAAGAAAGATTTAAAGTATCCTGCAGGCATTAAATCTCACCAACAGGCACTGAAATTCGTCATAACGCCAATATTAGAATATAGGCTTGCAACCACTAAAATTTAATTTTAGTATTCAAAATGTTTTACTGTAGGTATAAAGTTTTACTCTAAACTTCGTACCTTAAGTATGTTTTCTGGAATATTAATTAACTGCTCTGTCATTTTTTTCCTATAATATAGGCATTCAAGGATCATCCTCATATGTGTGGATCAGAACTTGAACTGAACTGTCGATGGAGCTCATGCTGAAGCGCAGCCTCGAAGTGGTCTACTGTGTGCGTGATGAATCGTTAACTTGCAACAACTACAGAGTAGGCATTAATGGATTTAGTGCAGGAGTGTTTGACACCCCTCCCAGATTTATTTTATTGGAATTTTGTAGTTAAAATTTGAATAAAATTGCGTAAGCTTCATGAATTTTTTTTTTATTATGGCTTCCACTATGCTAGTAATTATAAAATACAAAAATTATAAAATCAGGACCATGAGGCAATCCCTACAAAATTTTATGAGCCTACATCACAGTTAGTAGTCATGACAGTATGTAAGCTGATGAGCAAGAGGTTCGCACTGATTTGCCTCAAAACTTCATGAACACACCCGTATTAGCGAAAAAACAAGATTGAAGGCTCAGATAAGAACAGACAGAGGCTATTTTTGTTATCAACTTTATCTACAGATACTCTGATCATAAAATGACTCTTTATAGAAAAAAAAATCAATAAATTATTCCACAAAAAGTAACAAAATTACCAAACAGCTCTATCATAAAGCTTGATTAAATTGAAATTTGACGTTTTCCATAGAAAGTTCATAACTTTTGAACGAATTGAGATATCAAAGTGAAAGTTTGTAGTTAGATGTCAAATTTCCTCCGCTACAAACTGACAAAATATTGAGAAAAAAAATGTTTTTGGCTTAGATATCGTAAAATCGCTAGAGTGTTATTTTTTGGCACACCCTGTAGTTTCTCTGATCACTGGATTTCTGCATAAGACAATATAAATAGTCAAACATGGAAAAATTGCCAATTATTATCTTCTGTTTTGCAAACTGATTATTATTTATTTAGATTAAATGATTTTATGGTTGAACTGCATGATTTTTCTGTAATAAGTAGTTTTTGATATTCATAATTTAATTAACAAATAATTTGTTTTAGAGGATCAGTGATTGCGTCGTGGCTATGCCTGCCGAGTTCCGAGAAGTATTCCACTTAGCAGTGATTTGATTTTCTGGCAGCATTTCATCTGGCAGTATTATTAGGTAACAATTACTGCAAGAGGGGGTGCGGTTTTGTGGATGAAAAGTTTCTTCAAATTGAGAAAAGGGATCAAAGCATAATTGATATGCTAAATAAAATAAAGGTTATTGATGTTTTGTAGAATATTATTCAGTTTATATGAAATTTTTGCTATAGATAATTATTACTTTAATTCAAAGATATTATTGTAGGTAAGGATGAGGATTTTGAAGAGGCATCAAAATGTGTATTTTGATGAAGCTCATTCCAGTGCTTGTTAAACCAACATGGATAAATTAAACCAGCAGTCCTGAACCTAAGCCAGCAGTCCTGAACAAATAATACAAAACTTGTATTTCTCTTGAAATTTAAATTTGTTTTCGATTCTTTGAGCATTCATTGACTTTTATCAAGGTCACTAAAACAAAAGACCAATAAATTACCGGTTTTAAATGACTCATCCTTGGACAATTCGTTCTCGGACGCTATGTCTTGTAGATTTTTCTTGCGGATGATGCGTCTTGCAGATGATTCATCTTATCAATGTTTCATTTTGCAGACAGTTTGTCTTGCCGAGAGTTTGTCTTGAAGACAGTTTTGAAGACAGCTTGTCTCAAACTCTCAATAAATATTAATATATTATTAAAAATTAAAAATTAAAATAAAATTTTAATAAATGGAATGAAGGAGCTGCTAAAGACATTCTGAGGATAGTGTCGGGTGTAAAGCTAGCGTTTGCAAATATATATTTAAATTGAAAATATTTTTACTAACCATTTTTAAATTAAAAGGCGAGTATCATTGATGTAGAAGCCTACCGTATGGGTCGGTAACCAATTTGCTATTGATCAAAACACAAAGCTAAATTGCCAAAACTCAAAGCTAAAATATTGCATGTTCATTTGTAGAAACACAAAGCTAACACAATTCTCACAGCCAATGCATTCTTGGATGAAAATAATTTGAAGAAAGATATTGCAAAGTTTGTTGCGAACAATCCGGATAAGGGTAAATTACCGTCAATTCAACTTCTTGAATAAGACATGCACATTGATTTGAATATCACACAACAGATTTCAAATATTTGTATTGAAACGTGGGACTCAAAAGTATCGTATATATCACATGCTCCTGATGATGTTGAAATTTATTCAGACAGTGGGCTAAAAGTCCAAACAAAGATTTATATGCTACTGTGGTATCCTCTAATGCTACTAGTACTACCTCAAAGATTAAAAGGTTGACTGTCCTTGTGATCAAGTAAGCATTGAACAAAAAATGTTAACTAAATTAATTCTCGTGCAATCAGCAAATCCGAATTGTGGATTTAAAAGCTTCACCAAGCAAACTAATAAACAAAACTAAATAATCTTTCTGTGTATCAAGAATGCTTTGGTATGGAATTTTTTTATCAATTTTTTATTATTAGAATCGTACACCTAACCCTAGCACTAACGCTCACTTCAGTCCTAACCCCAACAGTAACGTAAGGAATTAATAATCGGTGACTTTTTGTCAGGGTCGTTTTGACGGGTTACGATCTTCATAATATCTGTTATTACTACTTATTCATTATTAAAATATAAATGATTATTACAAGTTATTTCATTATCAACATACAATGCCTGTTTTATGAACAACAGAAAGAATCTGGAGCAGCATTCTTTCTTTCACTCACTGATTGCATCTTTATTTACACCCTAAATTTCATAGCTTTCAGATTGTTATATTAAATGATCATTTAGATATTATATTAATTGATATAGCCTTAATTCTAAGCATGGTACAGTTGTATGAAGGTACTGTATTTTCTAGGGTAGGGTATAGTTCTGTGACTGTAATGTATTTTCTAAACAGGCAACAAATTTGTGAAAATTTTCTTCATTAGTTTTTCTTGTTAAAATTAATTTTCTTCCTTACTTTTTTACAATTATGATCATAGTGGATATGAGATGTATAATTACAAAGGATATTGAAATGGTTCTATTAATATAGTAACACTACAGCTTTGAATGAACACATTAAAGTAAAGAGTTAACAGCAAGATGTACTTACAAGAATTAAGACTTAATAATAACCAATGAATTAATTATTTCAAGCTCCCTTTTCACATATAATGTGCATTACAATTCACATCTTATAAACTTCTATATTTGTTGTATACAAACACCCATAATTTCATTTGTACTGTATTGTCCATAGTACAAGCATTTTTAAATATTAACTTGTGTACTTGTCATTTAAAGACTTCTTTGCAGTCGTGACTATGATCGTAACATTCATAGTGGCCTACGTTATCAATGCTTTTTCTATCTTAGCAGTTTGAGTTATTAGGTAGAATATATGTTAAATCAGTATGAAGAATTATTAAATTTAACAATTAGCTTGTTAATATAAACTTTATTATATACTGGTAATAATAATGTGTATATACTGTAGGTATAGACCTATAGAATGATTCTGAATGAATAATATTGATAGTGTTAACGTAGGTAATAGAGAGTACAGTTCATACATTGAAGAAAGTGATGTAGCAAAAGTGTTTAAAAATTGAGAATTAAATGTATATCATTTTTTATCAAGTCTAGATAACGCCTATATTTTAATGTTATATATATACACAAAAAGACAGTGCCATTATATAGTGGGTTTATACTCAAAAGTACAAGTAAATAACAGACAATTTACAATTATTGTTAACTCTATACATTATTGACTATATTAGCAAGACTTCTAAATCTGAAAGCAACTTGATGTGAAACTGATTTATTTTAGGACCATACTTCTCTCCCTCTCTTTCACTTTCTGAGCAACCTCTGTTTACAGATAAAGCGAGTAAGGGAGTAAAACACTTTGGTATGGATGTGCCAACCTGCGTTCATCAGCTCTCCATCAAAGATTTGATACAATCTCTCCCACTTATCAAGCTCTTTTTGCTATTAGATGTTATACAATTAGAAGTTAGCCAGGACTCGCTGCTATAGAGACTGAGACGTATCTGTGATGCTGTTTGTAGAAATGATCATTCTTATCAAATGTTTGCGATTCAATGAGAACAACTTTGTCACAACATACCACGAGTCAGTAAAAATTGAAGTAAGAATGTTCACAAAATAAATGAAATGTCATAGATCTTTACAATTGGAGCAGTTAGTTAACTTAAAATAAGACATAGAAAAACTTGAGAATTCTCTGCAAGTTTGTTGTAAGTGTTTAATACTGTTTTACCTTCAAAATATTTTATTAACTAACATATAAAATTAATTTTAATTCATTTCAAATTTGTCTTTTATCTGTAACTGTGTAAGAAATAAAAATCTAACATATTTTTTCTTACTAGGTAAAAAAATATTAGTATTAAATTTAAATAAATGAAATTAAAGTGATGTTTACATATTAGTGTTGAATGTAACGCTAGTCGTTTGACATATATTTCAATAAAAATATTATCTGTCACTTGACCAATGTCAACTTGTTGTTATTGTTTGTTTATTGATAAACTACTACAAAAAGTCTCCAGTCTTCAGACTAAAGGATATATACAAACTGAGTGATCGAATTCAAACAACAATTGTAAATTTGCATAAAAGAACAAATAATCAAGTACAACTGAAAAGAATATAAGACTGGAATCAATTTAATAACATGAATTAAAAGAATGCTGTCACTAAGAGTCCAACCAAGTGTCTTCAAACTTGATACAACAACTTGCATGAAAATCAACTCATCAAATAAAGTTGGAAATCAAACTTTTCCTGAAAGGCATCACATTGATATGACTATCTGAATTAAAATTGACAACTAAACTCTGTGTAAATAATTCATGATAAAGTACTGATAAAGTGCCAAAAGATAAGGATTCTACAAATTGTATAACTATGATTTGAGAACAAATCAGATTTAAACCTAAGATTGGAATCATACACTAGCAATTTACTATTTAAACAAATATATAATAACATACGCATAGAAACACATTGATATATTTACAAACTAATCAAATTAGATCATAATAGATCTCTCAATCCAGAATCTGTAAACACATTTCTGTAAAACATCAACGGACAAATATTTTTATTTATGGTGATGATATTTAAACTCTGAACATTGTAATCATAAATATGTAATAGTATTAAACTATTAGAAATTTCAGAATGAATATTATTTATTAGCAAATGACGCTTAGATGAGAAATCAATTTCAATATCTCGATTTAAGGTGTCAGACATAATAACTGCATCGGAAATATGAAGGCGGTCCATAAGTGCAATTGCTTCATGAATAGCATAGGCTTCAGCAGCATATGCTGAAAGGTTATCAGCAATTCTAGTAAGTTATATTTAAATTAGGAATATATACACCTACATCTGATTTCTTCTATAGTGAATAAAAACCAGTAACAAAAACTCTACTAGCAAAAGAATATTTGTTTCAGATATAATAAACAATCATCTCAGGAATATTTCAAAAATGCTTACTACGAAGAGGAATTTCCTCAGGAAAACAATCAACTAGAAATTTAAATCTAGGCAGCATCAAGTACACATGATTCCTGGTATTTGGAGATCAGCACCCCATAGACTCCACAATATATTAGCATTATATAAACATTTCGATTTTGGTTCAAGATTAAAATAAGGCCAATCATGAAAAATAGTTTCAGCTAGATTGGAGTTTGAAAAATATATTCTATATTTAATTGAAAGCTCACCTCAGTCGGCCAGTAGAGATGCCAAAGAAGTACCCAAGTACCCTCCAGTTGCAATCATAAGAGCTTTGTATTGCATAGAGTCTAAAAGTTTAAGATTTGTAACTGAGGCACTATTAAATATTAAACATCCATAATCAAGAATAGATCTTATTGTAGCTCTGTAAATGGAAGGCAAGGATTTTCTTGAAACAAAATTTGTTTTAAATGTTTCCCACTAACAGAAATCATTGACTAGTTCACAAATATATTTAATATGTGTTAGCCAAGTGCAATGCTGATCAAAAATAATTTCTAATAATCGTATCTCCTTTTCAAAGGTAATCAACTGATTGTCCAAAATAATTGAATAACAAATAATTGAAAAAACTAAGTTTTTCCTTGTAAAGAAAATGCCCACAGTCTTACTGTGAAAATTTCACTTCGCCCACCACAAGAAAATTACTTCCAGATCCTTCTGGAGATGATGGACAATTAGGGTAAGATTACTTCCTGATCGCCAAATAAAACTGTCATCAGCAAACAGGGCAGTAGAAGTATGAGAGGGAAGGGAAGAGAAATCATTTATCATAATGCAGAATAATATTGGTAACCTTGGTGAGTTCCGTAGCATATACTGCAGCATATACTGTATGTATATATAAATATATACAAAAATTACTCAGCCCAGTTTGCCACCCCTTGAAAATAATTCTTAGCAAAATAAAAAGCTTAACTAATCGGTACAAATTACAAATCTTACCGAGTATTATGCGAAAATCCCTCTACCATTCCCCTGTGAGCTCTATTGAGCAATATATTAATAGAAATTACAGACAATCTTTACATCAGGTAGAATATTCCTTACACGTTCAAAAAATTAACCAAAAATAAATCAGCTTTAATATCAACAATAGAGCCTAGAAATCTTTAAAGATGGCTATATTAATAAACACTGTAGATCAAGATTTCAAAAATGAAATCATAATAGAACAGTGCAATTATTTAATTACACTATTATTTATGTAAATTTATGTCATCAGTGGCGTCATTAAGGGCTGCTGGGGGTGAAGATCACATCAAGTGGAGTCATGATAGGGGGTACCACCAAAATATTTCATTACAAATTATGGATACTGTATAAATAATCAGAAATAAGAAAATAAAATAATACTGATAAATGAAAGATATGTCATTACAAGGAAAAAAAGATCATCATCTATTGTTTGAGGAAATTAGCCTCCCTCCCTGAAAAGTTCATCACATGAAAATGAAAACAACGGGTGACACCTACCCTACTGATGCCCGTGAATGTCACATATCCATGAACAAATGCATAATAAAGCAGCATAAAAATATTTACTAACATTATTTCTAACGGTATAATAAATAAAGTTTGCATATTTAGGTTGCGTAATCAAACAAATCTTACTATTGTATTAAAATTTATTTTAGAATCTTTGTTTTATAATCTCGATTAGAATCCTCTTTATAAGCATAAATATCGACCGGAGTCAGAGAGAATAATACTTGGCGGTACATGGCTTGATGCATAACAGAGTG
>JAQIXG010006296.1:0-10467 GCA_034700105.1 Oconnorella tubifera
CCCAAAAAGTACAACGCTCTGTGTACAAAGATTTAAATTAAAACTAGAATTGTTGTAATTATGATGCTAAACGTATTCTTATAACTCATACAAATTTGAATTTATTTCGGCTTATACAGTTTTAGGGTCTACTTACTTATAATTATTCGATTACGTCAATAATCATCATCTAAAAATTATATTAGAAATCCTATAAGTATACTCAATTATATTAACCATATTATTAAGCTTTTCATATTTGCCCATCTTTTCATATTTTAAAATCTTAACGTAATATTCTAACCGCCCCCCCCCCCGCCCATCCCTACTCGCTCCCTCTTTCACTGAATTTTCGTCATTGCTCATAGAAGTACAGTGTGGGCTTGAAACAGTTTTTCTAAATTGTCTCGTTATTAGCATAAGCTTCAACTTCGTCTGACAATCTGTCAAAAGGAAGCTACTCTTCGTGAATGCTAATTCGTTTTTTCTTTTTAAAAATAAAACGATCAACAAAGCCGAATAGTTGCATCACTGATTTCTCTTTCTTCTTTTGTCCTTTCATTCTCTTTCTGAAGCTGTCTTTTTTGTTTTTTTCTATAAAAGTTTCTAAATCTTTAGATTTCGTTTTTATTCTCTTTTTTTTCACTGAAAATCGCGTTGCTTATTACACAGATTAGCGCGATTTTAGTACAGTTTTGCTAAATTTAAATGTTCAGAGATTAATTCGATGTGTTTTTTTTAAATTTGTGTTACTATAGATAACAGATCATGAGTTTATTAAATTTTATAATCCAATTATAAAAAAATACAGCGAAACAAAGAATTTTTTCTGTAACTATAATTTACTTTGAACCAGTCAATGCAAATTATAAGATATAGATAATTGCAATCGTAAAAGATGCAAAATGTTGCAGACGGTGACAGATTTAAGAAAAGCGACTCGGGGTCGTTCTTCACCTTAATAATTTTTCTCTGTTAAAGCCATTAAATAATATCAAACAATGACTCTATTTGTTACATTACGTATAAGTTGCCTGCAGTATTTCTTATTTTTTAATTTTGTATTTTGATTGTTCAATTTTCTCTGTTAGTGACTATTTCACAAATTTTTGCTAACGTGTAGAACTTTCAGAAATGTATTATGCAGCAATCCCTGTTGAAATTGTAAAAACTAAAAATTTAAAAAACTCTAAGCTATTTTTTAATATTTTTAATCCAAAAATTTGAGCAAACATTTGGAAAAAAATCATCCAATTTTTTCCCGCAACAGGACCCTCCTCTCCCGTCCACTAAATTCAAATGTTACAACTTCGCACGACGTAGGTATCCCATAAATTTCGTCCAGAAAATTAGAAGATATAAATTGCGAATAAAATTATATAACGGATAATAATGACCCGAGCGAAATAAATTCACACAACATCAATGACTATCAATGACTAAATAATATCCAAATACTCTGTAACGAGGCATCGTTTTTTAACATCTCTAACAAGCTCCGCCCCAGCCTGTCAAACATCCAATCAACGTGAAAATTCAGTAAATAAAGTTTGAGCCGTATAACTAAAATTAAGATGGAATTTATTAGTGCTTTGGTTAGGTTATACGTGAACTTTTATTCACAGAAATTCATCAGTATTCAGATAAAAACATACCTCGAAGAAAAATAAACATGAAAGAAATTCAAGCATCGTGACTATATATCAACAGTATATCTAAAGTTTCACTATTTATTTTAGTTTATGTTATTTGATTTTCTACTTATATTTGTTTGGTGAGTTGAAGAATATATTACACAAGTGGAAAGCCCGTCTAAAAAGAACTTCACCTAACCTAACGATAATCAAAAAATCTAACGCTTCATATATATTGCTATTCGAGTGAGCGGAGCGGGAGAGTCCATGAAATTTATATATAAAGATATATCAAAAACATATATACAAGATGTTATTGAGATGAAATAAAGCGATTTAATTAATATTTAAATATTTCTTTCTGTTCCGCTGAAATTGTTGAAACTAGATTTCGTTGCAAAACTGCAAATCCCAATATCATTTTGTGGAATATTTTTCCTTTCTAATTATTTTTTTGTTTCTTGCCGATCATTAACCGCGCATTCGGTAGTCTTGACAACGAACTATAAATAGCCGAGTTCAATTAGCATCTAAAAGCAATAAGTTTTTGTTTTCTCCTCATTTGCGACGCGGCGTTTGAGAAGCATTAGTAGCAGCAGGTTGAGTATAACATTATAGAGGTTTCCATTGTGTAGTTGAAAGCATTAGGAGACAAAATACTAATTGGTAGTCGAGTCATACCGTATATGTCGTCAGTTTAGTTGCAGGCAAAGTAAAAACATTTCAATGAGAGGGGTTAAAATGATAAAAGAAGTTACTTTCCTGAATATTAATTCTAGCCAGCGGAATAGACTAAGGGTGAGAGAAAGGGGGAGGGGGGGGGGGATTTTCAAAAAACATTTGCTGTGGCGATTTTTTAATTTCTTGGTTATAACTTAATTTTGGTCTCCGGTTTCATGTATTTGGTCTCTAAAGACATGTATTCAACAAAACAAATCATTTACATCGTCACATGGGAGAGTTTCACAAATAAACCACTTCTTTAAGATGGAAAAAATATATTCATCTCCAATGGGGGGGAGGTTATAACCTCTACAAGCACCCCCCCCCTCCCCTAGCCCGGTACCCAAAACAAAATTCGGCTGCTATGAAATTTAATCTGCCGCAAAAAATTGCAGATCATTCGGTGAATAACTTGAAATCAAACTATTATGTACTCTTTAACTAAGATTTGTAGCGTCAACTTAGGATTTTAGTTGATTAAAAAATCTATTAAAAACACAACATTTTCTCTAAAATAAAGGATATTTATAATCTTATAATCTCTGTTAATATTGTGCTTCCAGCAAACATCTACGAATCTTTTTGATGTCAAAAGCGCATGCACTAGCACTCGACATGACGTCATCAAAGTCAGTGTATACATTAGATACATCTTATCGAGTAACTTTTATCTAATTCCATGTCCAATTATGCATCCAATTAAGCATATAATTTTGCTTTCAAGTAGCATCAAAAGTATTAAAACGAGCGAACATAATACTGTATAAACTCAATTATCTTAATAATTTTTCTTAATAACTAATCTGACCTATTTTAATACCAAGATCTTTAGAAAACTAAATAATAATAATCAGAGACATCATTGGTAGATGATGAGGGCAATTACAAAAATATATTTAAGTTGTATTTAATTCAATAGAAATCGATCGCGAAAAAAAAGTTGATACAATTGAACTTTTTATCTGTAAGCACTTATTAATCGATTTCGAAACTAGTTTATGGATTTAAGTTTTTTTTCGTGTAAAATTGACAGTAATTAGGGCTTGTCGACTATTGACTGAGTACTTCATTCGTGACTGTGTCAGAAGTGACACGTGTCGGCAATAGTTTTAAACAATAATAATATTAGGGATACATTTTTATACTCGGACTTTTATACCCTATTGGAAAAGTTTGATATTCTACAGATTTTTTAAGTTGTATGATAATTTTAAGTTATTATATAATTTTTAAGTTAAATTGAAACATTTATCAGGGTTATTTAATATATGACTTGAATGTGTATATTTAACTTAATCCATTTCTACTGTAGACATTTCTATAATCCTTTCCAGTCAATTTCGTGGATTTAAAATTCCCTCCTCTCCTCTCAAACTCGACCACCATATATTGTTGATTTTGGCCTAAATAACTGTAAAAGTTAATAATATAATACAATTTACACCGATATATCTAATTACACAATTATAATTATTCGCGGAAACTTCAATATATAATTAAGTCAATTATAATTCGATGTCTACTGTTATTCAATATATGTATACCTTGTAGCAAAATGATATTATTTCAATGACAGTGAGACCGGATGCATTGCGTATATGCCAACTCAATGCTCTGAATTCTCATCAAGTTTCAAATATTATTCTATTTCCGGTTATCGTCGATATCACGTGATAGTAAACCATCATCTTCACATGGAGTGACTGGCTTATTTAAGCCCACAGGGTGCGCTTAGAAAACGAACCCTCTACAGGGTGAGATAAAAATATTATACTATACTAACCCCTATAGCGATAACCAAGCCAATAAGAAATATCGTTATTTAATTTTTTCACGTTGTGGTGTGGGAAAGTTGACACTTGTAGCAAAAAATTTCTCTTTGATAGCTAAATGCGTTTAAAATGTATGAAGATTTTGCGAATAAACGTCGAATTCAATCAAATTTTGTATTAGAGCATTTTTACAATTTACTGGATTAATAATTTGTCGAGATAATTTGTTAAAATAACTTAAATTGATCATGCAGACAATATCCTATCTGAAGTTTAAGGTAATAACAAAACTAACACCCAAAGTATGTTACAATAACCGTGATTAAAAGGGAGGCAGGTTAACCCCATCTACCTCATTTTTCTGTCACTGGATTATTCCTATATGCACTGGAAGTTTCATTCTGAATGCAGAAGCGGATGTGTCCATGCAGCAAATCATCGTGAATCTCTTGCGCACCAGTATTTATTCTGTCTTGACATTGGTTTCCTCGTTTGGCTTATATTTTTGTGAGATGATTAACCTCTTAATTATGATAGTATCTGCATATACATCTTAATTAAGTATATAAGTAAATATATATATAAGTATCGGTAATACAGTATATAGCGATGTATAAAGCGGAATTTTATATAAATTCTGTTGAGAATTCAAAACATTATTCTTTCTAGTTATAAACACCGATACTTCTATCCGATATATTAGAGTATATTTGCGATTTATTTACGAAGAAGCATATTAACATTATAACTATAAAGAAACAAATAATATTATTTTGATTTCCTTCAAGAGGTACGCTAGATAATTATTTAATGATTTTTAATCGGCCATTAGATTCGGAATAAAAAATTGAAGAAATACTTGAGCAAAAGACAAACGACACATGGTTGTCTTTAATTTTGTAGATCTTCCAGCATTCACAGTTATAACTATAGAAATACCTAACGAACAGTCTCCCGACAGCATATTAATTTGCATGAAAAGATTTTTAAATAATATAGCTTACCAACGCTCTTCGATAACACGCAGTATATATTTAAGATATATTTCTTTTAATTTTCATTTCAACTGCACACTATGCAACGATCGTGTTAATATTTTTACAAAACTATAATTATTCATTTTTGAAAATAAAACTTACGCAATTCTCCTGATCTTTTGACACTTCGCTTCTTTTCAACATTTTTTGGAGTATTTTTAAACTTATTTAATATTGGATACAATACGACTATAAAAAACCGAGTGTACAATAGTTATTCATAAATATTTTGGACAGAATTGATAAACTAGACGTTTAGCAAGCGCTGTCTTTTTGATGATGCCCTTTTTATAGTATTGTCTAATAGATCGACTTAATTTATCATAGTTCATTGTCGGTCGTTTTTTTCTGTCTCCCCATAACCGTGCAACGACTGAAGAATTTTCAATCTTGAAGATTCCTAAAAAAACATTAAAATAGTATACTAAAAATTGCGTTCATTTTAAGTTTATAAATCAATAATATTTTAATTCTATTAACTTATTCCTTTCGTCTAATCAATAATTTCATTTAACGTTCAGAAAGGAGTGTCAGAAACTAATAGAATCTATATATATAAGAATGTATCTATGCATACATTAACTATACTTAAATAGTGACTGGTTGATTAATTTGAGAGCATTTAAAACTCATTAGGGGTTTAGTTTATTTGCCACATTAATACTATATAAAACGTTTACTAGTTGTGTTACGTTGTAGCTTAATGTCAAATCAGTGTAAAAAGATTCTTAATGTTGTGTACTTGCTATGCAGAAATATGTAATAAGAACGCTTGAACATTAACACTAAATAACACTAAATAACTTTGCATAACTAAAATATATAAACAATTAAATAATTTCTTCTTTAAGAGTGTGTACTCTTAAGTTTTATTAACACAATTTTGACCGCAATGTTCTTTGTTCATTATTTAACTCCAGTCAACAACTGGCATTATAAGTATTTGCATTTATGAGTCATCTATAGTGTTGTATCATGAATTCGAAATAGTTTATATTACAATAACAAAGTAATTCAAATAACTCAATAAAGAAATTAGTATGCAACACTGTCTATGCTTTCTATAATAGCTATATGTAAGAGTCACAATAAATACATTGTATTTTAACATAAACTGTAAAAACTGACTTTTAACAATTGATTAATCTTACTGCATTATAATAATTAAATGATCTTACTGCATTTAATAAATTTGTATTCATTTTATAGATTGTATTACTTTTAGAATCCACATTTTTTGCCCCTAATTGGCCTGTGATGCTCATTTTTTCATATTGACTGCATTGCATTTATGACAATACTGTGTAATATTTATGTATGTGAACATAAATATATAAATAAATAAGTCTACCTACCAATACCAATATAGGCATATTCTAATTAATTGTTAGAATTATGTCAATTCAAAACAAAAACTACTAATTAGAAATAATTCAGTTTAACCTTGTCCTTTATCAGTCCATCTAATACTGTTGCAGTAGAGAGTTGGCTGACCGAGAAGTTCCTTTAAAAATTGCCATAACTGAATAGGACCAGAATATAATGAATGAAGCTGAAGATCTAAAACTTCAAACGAAACAAATAGCACTGAATAACAGCCATACTACTACAAAACTGTAAGTGCTCTATTTATAATATATAGATTTTAATTCACCAATCAAATGGTAGACAAGAAAAATATACATAGAAAATCAAAGTCAAGGTAAAATAAATAAACGACAATAAAATAAAATTAGATGTCATGCACAAGCACAGTAAAGAATGTGACAGAAATGTGCCTATAATGAAATAATTACATAAATATTTGAACTATGATGAATTCTAATTATATTAATGGGTAGAAAGGGTTCATTGATAGATTGAAGAAAATCAGTGACTTTAGTCTCCAGAAATGTCAAAAGTATCTTTCAACGAGTTAACTTTTTTAACCATATTTAAACAACTGTGCTTTCAAAATTTAACAGAAACTGGATTGGCTATCGGTATAAAAATTGTGGTATAACTAACATATTAACTCTTAACAAGAAAGTCCGTTACTATAATAATTACTGTTACTATAATAATTAAAATTAATTTAAAAAATTTGTCTTAACAATATATATTAACATATATGTAAACACGTATATTTAAAGCTTATGATATTTTTAAGCAAAAAACCAAACCACGCGTCTTGTGTTCAATGTCTTCGCGATACCCTATCTCGGATTTCAACAGAAAACTATCGGATTCAGTCAGTTCACTTAGAGATTGATCCGTGCAGGCATAAAGATCATGAATCTGTGATAATATGGGGTCTGTTCCCTTTTGAGTTAGACAAGACTTATCGTCCGAGTCGATTGAGATTTCGTCGTCTAAATATTCCGAACTGAATTCATGGTCTGATAGAATATCGTCAAAGATAAAGTCGATTTTGGATGAACACAATAAAGTCATGTTTAGTTGTCTACGAAAAGTCTAGAATACTTTTAGACACGAAATAGACTACAGTACTGGAAAGTATTCCGACCTTCGTTAAACCTTGACTGTAATTTAGAAATAGTCTAATAATCAGAAACTGGACTAACTAAAAAATGAAAATATTAATTAATTAATCAATCATTAATGCACAGTAGCATATATACAGTCTCATGTTCATTTATTATTTATTGATTAAGCTAAGCTGGTGTATTTTTCAACTCAAAGTGACTTGTGATTCACATTGTAACCTGCATACTAATTTATTGCAAGTATAATGTAGCCATAATGTAGTATAATGTATAATGCAACACATTGCATTGAATCAACAAGACAGCGAGTTACTTATAATAAGAAATGCATATGCAATGGGGATGCAACACTCAGCCGTCCCCCCGCCAACCCTACACGACAAATTCATATTGTCTTTTTATAAATATATCTTAACAAACTAACCTGTCATTTGAAACACCGCATTGTTAAGTGCTAAATAAATTGCAGAATTGTATTACCAGTACAAATGTCATTACCGTATTTTAACGAATATAG
Source organism: Oconnorella tubifera (assembly GCA_034700105.1). Classification (NCBI taxonomy): domain Eukaryota; kingdom Metazoa; phylum Annelida; class Clitellata; order Enchytraeida; family Enchytraeidae; genus Oconnorella; species Oconnorella tubifera. The sequence continues at coordinate 8,149 of JAQIXG010006296.1, forward strand.
CCCGCGGGGGGGTATGTAAAATAATGTATAACCCGCGGGGTATATTCGTGAAAATCAGGTATATATAAAAAGAAGAAAAGTATATCCTCAAAATTGGATTTTAAAGAAAAATTATCGCCATAACCATAATCCTAATCCTAAATCGTTAATTGAAACGATCCATGTCTATATATGTATATATAAATCGATAGTGCGATTTATCGTAATTAAGCAATGTAATACGTGTACTAATAGCTAGATTAGGTCTAAAAAAAGTTTAGACTAGAGATCCAATTAAAACGTAAACAAACTATTTAATCTTAGAATTTCATATTAAGAAAAAATATGTATTTTTGAATACTGTACTATAAACTTAAAGAGTAGATTTAATAACTGTTATAAGCATCCATTAAACATTACAAAAGTAGTCCTATATAGTTTGAAGCCTCAACTTTCAACGTTCAACTTATAACAACACGAGTTAAAAATATATGCAATTTTCTTACACTGTGTTACACAATGGCTTTTTTACATTATACAGTTCAACCTGTGCATATATTATATGCTCGAGTCGAATATGATTGAATTTACAAAAGGTCGACTCGAATCGAGGTATCAGCAACAATATATTTAAGAGCTATAATTATTATAGCCGTCCGGTTAAGCTATTATACATTGTATATATGCCTCAGTAGCGTTGTCAAGAATTCATTAGGGAGGAGGGTCCAAAAAAATTGCAGTGATGACCATGTTTTTAGGTTTTCATTCACTTTACTCTTCAATTTCCTGTATTTGTTCTCTAAATACATGTACCGATGCAAAAAAACATTGTCACAAGGGGGGGGGGGCTTCACCACTAAACTTGCATCTTTAAAGTTATAAAAAAATTACTTCAATGGGGAGGGGGGTATATAACCTACAATCCACCCCCGCCCCTTGCCTAGGCCAACGATAGGCCTACAGCCTTTCATTTCAGCTTAATGATGCGTTTATCCTTAATCGTTATACACTTAAAACTGCGGGACGAAATTATATTATGCGAGGTCTATAATACCTTTATGACTTTCCACGAGATACTACAATGTATGCTTGATACTGAAAGTAGGGTACCCGGACAAAACGTCCCCAAATACAGTAATCGGACAAAACAGCCCCGTCAATTCATTTTTTAAACCCAATTCATTAATAACCCTAACATTCACTGCCTAAATTTAATCGTAACCCTAGCACTAACCTGAACTTCGATTCTAACCCTAACTTGAATCGTAACCCCAACCGTCACCCTAAGGATTAACAGTCGGGGCCGTTTGTCGGGGCCGTTTTGACGTGTAGCGTATCATAAGATACGCTTTGACATTTTCACTGTAAAGTATTCCATTGTGGTATATAAAACCTATTGTAACTATGTATGAAATGATGAAATTTTGGATATATGTAAACCAAGGTGCCTGGATATATTTATTATGTCTTCGTGCGCATGTATAGAGCTTCCGATACAAGAATTTTTAAACATAAATATCATGAGTTCCCTAGATTTTAAAATCATATAAAAAAACTAAAAATGTTGTTAGTGATGATTAACACTGTCGTCACTAAAGTAATTTAATAGCATTTTTCAGGCTGATGTGATGTTATGATGATTTTATATTGCATTGTCACTGTTATTTCTTTGCTTTGTTTTGTGCATTGTATTCATTTTATATTTTATACTTTCTGCCCTAGTGGTAAATAAAGTTTCAAATAAGCAAGAGAGTAATATTTATGGAATATATTATCGAATTTTTCTAGCTTATTTTAAACAATCAATTATAAGATTATGGGTTTACAGGTATATCTGTAATAATCATAGATAACTATATTAATTAATTATTATGTTATCATTTTATATGATAATAATAGCGAAAAACCTCTTTTCAATTAATTATTAAAGCTAAGCTGATTGTATAATTATTATTAATTAATAAATTCAACTATTAATGTATAATAGTAAAACTCTCCAATTGATATTATTGCTTATCAAATACTATAGATTGATTTCATTTGCTTTTCATCGCATTTTTATCGATTTTTTTATTTGCTATAGTTTCTTATTTAGTAGTTTGTTAACTTAAATCATACAGTTAGTTAATTACTTTACAGCATTGTATGAAAATTTAATTATCTTATATGAAAATTAGAAATACCAGTACTATGTCATAGTCTATGTCTAAGAAAAGCTGATAAATGAAATTCCTTAAAAGAAATTTAACAACAATACGATGTTGTTCTTATATTGACATTCAGTCAGGACTCTGGAGGTTATAATTATGGGCTAAAGGGGGGGGGATATATCCGCCTAGT
>JAQIXG010006297.1:0-10467 GCA_034700105.1 Oconnorella tubifera
TTAAATTCAAATTTAAAGTTTTTTCGTAGAAAGTTCATAACTTTTGAACGAATTGAGATATCAAAGTGAAATTTGGTTGTTAGATGTCAAATTTCCTCCTCTACAAACTGACAAAATTGTGAGAAAAAATATTTATTTTTGGCTTAGTTATCACAAAGTCGATAGGGGTTTATTTTTTTTGGCGCACCCTGTAGATTTGTTTAATATTGAATGTGAGTAACGTTCATTTCTACTCAATATAAATTCTATATTTCTATATATTCTATATTTGTTCTCTTTGTATCTTTACAAGGTGGCTCAAATCAACCGACATTATGGTCGCGTGTAACATTAGGAAAGAATTTATTGAAGAGATTGTACGAGAGTCTTTTATTCAATTCAGGTTTTTTTAGCTTTTTCTTATTTACGTTTTTAATCCAATGTTTATGTAAATGATACAAATTTATATCGATATGATAAACTGTTTGCTATTGGTTGCTTGTTTTCTATATGGACGGTTGTGATTGGTTGTTTGTTACAGGGATGGCTGTGATTGGTTGTTTGGTTTACTGAGTAGACAAAAGATTCCCTTGTTAGTTTTCTCTGCTGGTATTGGTGACGCTATTGTTGAAACTTTTACTCAGCGCGCAACTTTAACCGATAACATCAAGATTGTCTCTAACTTTATGAAATTCAATGAACAGGTCGTAGAAATTATAAACCGTAACTCTAACCCTAAATTAACCAAACTTTAAGGTGCTTTTGTGTTTAAGAAAGTTAAATTAACGCTTCTAATACTTAGAATGAAATTCTGTCAATATGTCAATGTATGTAGGTTTGAATCGATTTATTTTCTATATTTATATTTTTTTTATTCATTTATATCTGATTTTTTTTAAATATAAGATTTTAAATAGATTTATTTACTTGATTTATATACTTTTATTTGTTTATTTCTGATTTTGACTTCTTTGTCCACACAGGGACTAATGACTGGTTTCGAAGGCGACACAATGCACGTATTTAATAAAGATGATCGTAGCAAACATGAAGCCGCTTACTTTGAAGATATATCACAACGCGATAATATTATTTTACTCGGGGACACTTTGGGAGACCTAAGTATAGCGGAGGGGGCCGTGAATAAAAAAAACTTTCTAACAATTGGTTTTCTAAATGATAAGGTGATTTTTAGTTTCTTTTTTTGTTTTATTCATGAAGATTAGAGCAGTTACGTATTTTATATTGGAGGTAACTTAGGATTAATGTAGTTAGATGTATTGGATTTAATTGTTGTTTCTTTGTGTTTTATCTTAAAGAAGATTTAAGGATAATTCTTTGTAGTTTTTATGGAAGGTGACCAGTCAAAACGGCTTTGACAAATCGGCCTTAATTGTTAATTTTTAGGGATTTGGGTTAGGGTTAATGTTAAGGTTGGGGTTAGTTAGGATGAGGGATATTAGATGAATTATCGGGGCATTTTTGTCGGGTTAATATATTGGGGGTCATTTTGTCGGGTTAATGTATTTGGGGTCATTTTGTCGGGTGCCTTATAGATTATGTATTAGAGATACAGTTTGGCTTAGTAGTATTTCAATTCAAGCGATGAGTGATCATAAGAAATAGCTAGCGAAGTGGTTGGAGCACTGGACTCGGACTCAAGAGTTCCAGGTTAAATTTTTGCGAATTCTATTCTTTAAACTTGCTGCAGCCTTTGCTATTGTCACTAAATATCATTTTGTGCTTATTAAACATTATTCAACAAAAAAATAAAAATGAATTTTCATTTTTTAAAATTTTTGTTGGTTTTAGATAGACACAAGGGTTGAGCAGTATATGAATTCATTTGACATCGTTCTTATTGAAGACCAGACAATGGATGTGCCTAACGCTATCATTCGTTATATCACATCGTTTAACGTATAAACCATGGCGTTTAATGTCTAAACCATGTCGTTTAACGTATAAACCATGGCGTTTAACGTCTAAACCATGGCGTTTAATGTCTAAACCATGTTGTTTGACGTATTAACCATGGCGTTTAACGTCTAAACCACGGCGTTTAACGTCTAAACCATGTTGTTTATCGTCTAAACCAGCTTAAACTTAATTACAGCAATATTTCAATAAACGCGTTTAGATACACGCGTTTAGATAACGCATATAGATAAACGTATTTAGATAAACGCGTTTAGATCAACGCATTTAGATTAAAGTGGTTTGATTAGATTAATGTGTATTTGCTTAAATGTCACATATCAGAAAGTAGACTGACTTTGTTTTTTAGGCAGATTTTAAAAGCGGCTTCAGCTAGGTATTGTTTTAACAAGCCCCGCCCCCTGGGATAAAATCCATTTATTATTAAATTTTACTGGATAATCCTATTTCATAATCTTAATTCTAACCCTGATTCTGTCATTTAGACGTTATATGTCTGCTACATCGTCCCTCGACGGTTAAACAGACGTCAAACTTTATTGATTGATTATTGATTAGTTAAAGCTTGTTATTAATTAAGTAACTAATTTTTATGTAAAATGATATATAGTAATTTGGGTAAAAGGGGAGGAGCTTGAGTGAAAATGAAACCTAGCTAGAAGCTATTAGATTTTATTTTGTTGTTATTTTAAGGTTAGAGCCGTGTCATTTATTTGCCGTTTTTATCTTTAGTCAAAAAATGAGATTAAGTTTTTATTGAATTTAGGTCCATATTGGCAGCTGTTTATTGTTGTGTTTTTATTAAAAAAAATGTATGAATATAAAACGAAATGTTTTTATAAATAGGGTCGAGAGTCAATTTAAATAAGGTTGTTAGTTAACTTGTTAAACAAATGTTTTTATAATTATAAAACGAAATGTTTTTATAAATATAAATCTAAATAGTGCATTTTTCATTTTTATGTATTATTTCATTGTGTGTTGGACAATAAGATTCATTTTTCTTTACTGAAATTAAAATGTAAAAATATTTCATTTGGTAGCCGAATAAGACGGCCCCGAATACATTAACCCAACAAATCGACCTTTTCAATTCATTCAATAAACTTAAACGTAACTAACCTTAAACATAACCCTAATCCTTACACTTACCTAACTTCAATTGTAACCCTAACCCTGAGAACTAATAGATGGGGCCGATTTGTCCGATTATAATTATATTTCTTTTCACACCTTTATATTGAGTCGTTTCAACTATATTTAAGCGCTTGTATATTGAATATCTATAAGTATTGTATTTTTCTATGATCTTTATTCACACGAATATTTATAAGACAACTAATAAATGAATGATAAAGATAAATAAAGTAAGATTTAAAGATAGATATAGATGCAGTACAAATAATGAGTCGCTAGTAAAATTAACATTTGAATTAATTCATTTCTCACATATTATATCATATATTGAGAATGTAGGCCTAAGAATTTAATTTAAAAATTTAACAATTTTAATATCCTGTGCTTTTTTATGTATTTTTTGTGTTTTTAAATGAGGCATTAATTTTTGTCGCACCCGTTCGTGTAAAACAAGTCGGGTATCATTTTCTTATGGAATGTTTCTTTTTTGTGTACCCTTCTCTCAAGCATACGTTATATTTTTTTATTTTATTTTCGGGTAATTGTTTGTATAGTCAAGGCTTATTTGAAATGTTTTAAAATATCACATATTTACGCAAAAGACTAAAGTTTGCATAGAATAGAAAAGTTTTATTTTAAAATCACTCGTTTTAAAGTTTGTTGTGAAATGAATTGGAATTATGCCGTTTATTTTTGTTTGACATTCCTATGTGAAATTTATTGCATTGATTTTAAGGAAGGAATGTTCTACAGACAAGAATGACTTGTTTTTGATTGATTTCTTTAATATAAAACAGTTAAAGCTATTTATTATTAGTTATATATATTTAATTATCAATTAATTATTATAATAGTTATGTATAATTTATAGTGACTTAAATATATTTACTGAAGTTAACAGTGTCTAAAAATAATTTAATTTATAATTGAACAAAAATGCATTCGTGCTGATGTGACACAACAAAGAAACAAATGAATAAATATTTAATAACACAATAATAACAATTCAAAAATAAAAAACCCTTATATTACAATACTTAAATATATCTTGGCTAATCTAAATCGACACTTCTAAACAAAACACTGAAATAAATGCTTCTATAAAATATATCACATTAAAATCTATCACATATTAAAAATATAAATATAAACGTTGGGTAAATAAAAGAAATTTTATAAAACTGTAACATTTGCTTGGAACTCAAACTGAAAGCCACTATCTAGTGAATCTCTTTCCGAATGTCCTGGTGTCTCTCTCCCTGATTCTGTATCTTCCCTCCCCTCTCCCCCCTCCCTCTCCCCCTCAATTATCCCCCCTCCCTCCTTACTTCTTTCCTTGGGGGTCACATTTTTATCTCCCCCTGGGCGAAAAGTAATCGGGGTTGCCAAAACTCCCATTTCATCAATTACATCGATACCCGGCACCATACCCCATAAAACCGAGGGCCCCTGGGCGGGATCCCTGAACTGTACTCGGAGGGAGGGGGTGGAGTCTATCCTGGATGGGTTTGGGAGGTGGGAGGGAATTTGTAGCGAATTTGATTCTTGTACTGAGCCAAGATCTTGAGCAGCTATATTGGAATATTGAATGTCTGCAAAATTACAATTCGCATTGAGTGCTTTATAAAACACAAATAATTGTCATTGATAAAGTAGAGTTTTAGTTTTAAGTTTAAAGTTTAAAGTTTTGCTTTACATCTGCGTTAAAGAACTACATCATACCTTTTTGTGCATCAGTAGAAACGATTTGACTTGGAATATTATAAACTAAACTTCTGGACAAAGTTGAAATCTGATTTTCTTCCACTCTGCTTTTCTCATTCTCCAATACCCTCTCAGTGGGCGGAGCCTGGTGTTTTGTTGGGCGGAGTTTACGATACAGAGGTGTGTAGGCGCTATCCCATACGTCCGCTAGACAGACACTAGAGTGAAACCGGAAGAAGAAAAGGAAGGGAAGATTTATATTGAGTAGGAGAAGAGCTGCCATTAATCCGTAGTAGTTAGTTTCCGTTGTATAGTTTATGTTTTTTGATTGCAGAGTGCGTCCGATCCAGACTGATACATTGCCTGAAATGTGAAATATTGATATCTTTACGATTCATTCAGATCCGACAGGGGGGAGGGGGGTTATGCTTCTTTGGTTATTGTAAGATCCGAAAAATTACTATTAAATAATTTTTATAACACACCACTATTTTATAGTCAATTTTTTAACTTATTTACAAGCCCAGGGTCGCAGCTTAAAGCTGCATTATTATAGACTGTGTATATTTAAAAAAATCTTCATTCTCCTTGGTTTTTTAGACTCACCCCTCCCTCCCTCCCTCCTCTTACCTATAATGAGGAAAGTAATGGTCCCCCTCCCTGGCATGTCCCTAAGGTGCTCCTCCTTGCAAGGATACCTTCGTATTCCTCCTAGAATCATCGTAAACTGCACCAGGGTTTGAATCCCTGCCACCAGAGCTGAACACAACTTTACCACCTCCACAGTAAACTGTTGATCGTCCTGTAATTATATGTATGTCAAATTTATAATAATACCTTAATTCTTTATTATAATTGATTAGCAATGATACTGCAGCCTATGGAAAAGGAGAGTATAATTGCAAATCATATTTTAAGAGAAGATTTTCTGTTAATAAGTTGTTATTTATTAAATTGTAGCCTAAATTGTTATTTAGTGAGGCCTACATAGGTTATACACACAAACAAAATTCAAAAATCAATTAGTAAGTCTTATTAACAAAGTAGTTGCATTCCAATTATTAAATTTTATGTAATTGACCAATTCTATCAATACTCTTGGAAAACCAGCAAAACACATTAAATTCTAACTCATTTAAAAGTTATATATTATTAAAACGTTTAAACAATGGTGGAAACACTGTATACATATTTGGCGGTCTGTTTATTTAAATTTCACTTAAAGTAACTATAAAAATTAACTACCCTATAATTTAAAATACAAAATAACTCGACTATATACCTTATTCGTAGTAACACCAGTATTATAGTCATAAATATAAGAGGCCGACGGCATAATCAGTGTCAACTCAAACAAAAACGACCCTGACATTGCTATCATCAGCAAAATGTCATCGATCGAGAGAGGTTTAGAAATATAGGCTAGTTTGTTGAGATTATACAAAGCCGAGATGGCCGCAACTAGTAGACAGACGTGTAGACTTAGATCAGTGCAGAAGTAAATAATATCTTTTTTATCAGAGAAGAAATAGAACATAAAGACACTGATGAGACTCGCGGCCATTAGCATGACGCCGGCAAAGAGTCCGCGGTGAGACTTGCTCAGTTCGATACCTTTGTGGTGAGAAGGGTGGTTTGTTTCGGAATTGAGAGAGTTGGGATCGCACTGATTGTAAAATAAAATATTGGATAAATTTTTAAAAGCGAAAACAGTAAAATTATTAATATAAGTTGGGGAGATTGACCACAGTTTAAACAAGACTATAATAAAAATCAGCCAGATGATTTAAACTCTATTGCAATCAAATATACAATCTTAGATTTAAAAAAAGGGAAGGGGGGGGGCGGTAATGTAGACAACAGTAATAAATGGAAGGCGTGGGGTAGAAGAATGCAAGTAAAGAAAAATTTGCTGCTAAGGCGTTTTGTCCTTTTTTGATAATCTATTAATCCAGGCTAATAGCTAAATTTATGAAAATTTTGAAAAATTTAAAACCTGTGAGAATACTAAATTACCATTTCGAACTCTCTCACCTTAAGTGACATAAACCGGACGTGTATCCAGTTTTGCAACCCACGAATGACGTCACCGTTTTCCTCCGTGTTTATTGAACTGTACATCAAGGCTACCGTGCCCATGGCTATCAGACTGTACTCTAATACAAAGGGAAACAGATAGGGGGCGGCAGATCGCAAGATACCGTTGTAATGTTGACATTCCTCATCGTTATCATCTGCAGAAAATGAAATAAAATCGTATTTTATATTTTGATTAAAAGAAGAAAGACAAGATAATGAAGAAAAGTTTTTAAAGATAGATCAAATACCATCACAGCTGTAATAATCATCACAGCTGTATCTTTACCTACAATGTGTTTTGAACACTTTTTTCTAATCAAGAAAATTACTCATTTTGATCATGACTGAATGACTGAAATCATCCAATGGCCTGATATTGCAGCGCTACACATAAATTTAAAGTTAGCAGTAAATAATATTTAATATGAATAATATCCAACATTAGTGTTTAAATAATGGCTTTTGCTAATTCTAAGTTTAAAATGACTACATCATTCCTTCCTTGGACGGGTTTTAAACCTAGTAATATATAATAGAGCATGAATAATATGCAATATATATAAACACTATAGGTTAAGACTAAAATCTGCCAAGACATACTCACTTGGAACTTGGGTAGCATCTCGGAAGCTACCGGTAAGACCATGAGGGGAGGGGGCTGAGGTGGCGAGGGGCTCAGTTTCATTGTTGGGGGCCATGGTACGTAAGAGGGCGTAATAGTACTCCTCCATTATTTCATAAATCATCGTCTGCAGCCAGACGCATATGTTGGTGGCTATTAGATGCATGAAACCAAAGCGAGCGATAGGCCTATCCAGGCTTATTGATATCTGTAGATAAGTAATTACAAGTCTATCTATAGTCTTATTTATATCTATAGATAAATGATTTAGGAATATAAATATGTCTATGTATATCTAAATAACTATAAGTCTATCAAGTCTTTGATATTTAAATTAAGTAAGTACATGTTTAATATTTAAATAAAGTAAAGTCAGGTTTATATACTTATATACGCTTTTTTGACATGAAAATACACAATATTAAATTAAATTCTCGTTTAAAAATAAACACATAATAAAATTTCAATATCATAAATATTGTAATATTTCAATGTTTAAAACTGTAACAGCCCATAGGAAATGATAAAAAAAGAAAAAGAAAAAATAATGAATTTTCTTACTTTATGATTTTTAAAGATAAAGAATGATTGGACGAGAAGAAAGACTAGACGAAAGACAAATATCCACCAATAGAAAAGCTTGTTACATTTTCCCTCGCTTCTCAGACTGGCGCTGTTCTGTATTTCTAGTGCGATGTAGATGATGTTGCAAATGCTGAAAACTAAAAATGTTTAAACTTCAAATAATGAAAATTGTACATTTTCTTTTAATAATATCCTTATAAATATAAAATAAATAGTCTTAAAATTATTTAAACTAAACAATAATATGAACAATCAAACTCACTAAGTGCTCCTATTCTCAAATACAAGCTTGACCCATCATGACTAAAAACGCTCCCAAGTTTTGACAAATCAATATATTCCTCATCATCGAATTCCCCCTCTTGCAACTCCCCCCTCTCTCTCTCCTCCCCTACTTCCGGTCTGTAATCTCTCTCCCCCTCCCTCGGAGGAGGCGCGAGAAACTGCCCGCTTACCCTCACCACCCCCCTTCCCCCACCAGCATTTTTCACCCCCCTTGAATTAATCAATTGATCACCGCTACCCTTGCGATGGTGCAACCCCTCCCTCGTCGACCAGGGAGAGCCCTCATCGGGATCCACTGAGATCCCTGAGACCGCGGAGGGCCTGCGGTCGTCGTCGTCCGCGTTGTGGATAAATATCCCCGAGCGGGTTTTATGTATGGTGGCTGCCTCGAAGTGTTTCTGTTGGGATTTGGATGAGCCTGGGATCAGTCTCAACTGAAGGTAGAACAGAAAGACTATGGAGAGAGTGAAGATGATGACTTGAAATACCTGGGTGATAAAATACAGGAAACATCTAATTAGTAATGATATATGCTATCAAAATAGAACTTAAGGGTATTTATAATAGTTCTCTATGAGCGTGCACAAGGCCCGCTAATTCATATCTTAACTTTTGCTTAGATGCTTATGATTGATTAACTTATTGGTTAAACAAGTTAAAGTCATACGTTACAACACTAAAGAATAGCAATAGAGTCTAGCAAGTATAGTATATGTACATACCATGTTATAAATAGTTTCATGCCACTTGCCTCTGAGTGCCTCTGTTAAAGGAAGAACAAACCCAACGATGACCACGATGACAGCGTACAGTGTACTTACTAGAGTAGAGAACTGACTTCTACAAGTGTACAAGAAAAGAGTGTACTGCATAAAGTACAAAATTGATAAAATTGACTGAAAAAATGCGCATATTGTTTAAATGCGCGCATATCAAATAATTGTATTAATTTAATATTAAAATTATTATTAAGCTAATAATATTTTTAATACACTTCGTGCAGTGGGAGGGAGGTCTTGAAATACATTAGCATAAAAAATGTCAAAATTTCTCAAAAATTATAACAAAAAATGAAAAATTGGATAACTAGACAACAAAAAAGTTGATTAGAATTAAATAATTTTAAAACTGCAATAATTAATTACGTGTTTGGATTAGCTGATTTCGGATGATCCACAATGCTGAGATTAACGATTGAACCGGAAGCAGATATGGCGTCTTTCGGAGCCCATTTAATTCTGGAGTCAAAATCGACTCCATTGAGTTTGGAGTCAAAATCGACTCCATTGAGTTTGTAGTCAAAATCGACTCCGTTGACGTTTATTTTCGTTATTGATTCATTTGATGTAACTTCTGAAAGAAAAAAAGTTTTGAAGTCGTTTTCATCTAAGTGGGGAGATTGTACGCTACCGTACTGCATACAATCACTTGGCATATATACACATAATTATCACTTAAAATCATTCACATAACTAATAATACTACATCTTTCATTAGTCCTTACTTTGATCTTTGATAATTTCTCTCTTTTTAATCTGCATTTTATAATTTAGCAGAAAATACCTGTTTTCATGTAATGGGAAAAGTTTAGTCTTGATTTTGACATTCGGTCCAATATACCGTTTTGCTAACGTTATATGTAAAAGCTTAATATCTCTCGGAATATAACTAATTTTATAACAGATTTATATATTAATCGCTTTTATGTAAGAATATAATAAAGTATTAGTATATAAAGCCTACGAACATTATAACTGTTACTATAATTACTAGAGATCTAGCCAGTAACGATAATATTAGAAGAAAATAACAAATACTTTAATATTTCAGTCATTTAAAGTGATACATTTTTCGCCGATTAAATATTATCAAGTTCTTATCATTTTTGCGATTAATTATTCAATTGACTGCAATGATTATCGTCACTAGAGTTTTGTTATCAGTAAAAGTAACACTTAAAACACAGAGCAGTGTTTATTATTACAGCAATTAAAACGGATCTTTAATCAGTAATTAGTTTAGAATCTGAAAAAAATAGATATCGGAAGCTTAAAACTTTGAGTCTCATTAAGTAGTTCGTCATTATCTATACAATATCATTAAAAACATAAAATTATAATTCAACCAATCAATTAATA
>JAQIXG010006298.1:0-10462 GCA_034700105.1 Oconnorella tubifera
CGTTTGTCAGCATTTTTATTTGCCACATATGTTCAAGCTTTTAATTTTCTGTATATTGTATATAATTCACTGTATATTATATATTATATTATATATTAGAAATATATAATTATATTATATATTTCTTCGCTGTAATTATAAGGCATTTTTATGATAAATCTGTTTAATTATAAAACATTTTTAACTATAACTCTTTAATTTGCATCCTTTAATTGTGACCTTTTGAAAGTCTACAGCTTTTCAATTTCAATACTTTAGTTCACATGGAATTCAGTTTAAATTTAATTCAATTTAGTTCAATTTAAAATGAAGTGTTATCTAATTGCCTTGTCTGTCCTAGGTAAAGGACATTCCACTTAAAGGCAAAGACAACGAGACTACGTTGATTGTCTCTTGCTTTCGGGCAAACTTTGTCTTTACACTGCTAATAGACGCGTATCATTTCAATGAATCAACTTGGCTCAATATTTCGTTTCAAAATAAGGTCTCTATCTACTTACTTTTGTGCTATTGACTTTCTTTTTATTTGCTTTATTTTTATTTACTTCATTTATCTCGATAAAAATAAATCGACTACAGATTCGAAATTGACAGGTTCAGGTTCGAATCCCGGATAGCTAACTAGTAACTTGCTGCACCCTTTAGTAAGACGCTTATATTGACAGCTACATCTGAGACATCACATAATACTGTAATCCAGACGTTAAACTTTAATATGTTGTAATAAAACACCTTTTTTTCTGCATCAACAGATAGACGGGTCAGAACTGGGTTGGATACTAGGCATGATGGTCAACGCTTCTAATATTATTCCAATTCAATCGCCAGGTGGCAACGCAATTAATTTAGTTCTCGCAATTTTTCTACTCATTCTTTTCGCTATATTTTTATTGCTTTCAATCGGCTTCGTTTTGCACGGGAATAAACTGGGGAGGGGGAATGCGGCTTATTCCGGGCTGGGGGCACAAGCCCCCCCGTCCGGGTACGGGTCGGTGGAGGATAGGGAACCCCTGGATGTGTAGGGGGGTGGAAATTTTTACAGTAAATAAAGGAGGGGGTATATTAGATGTAGTTTAATGAGTTTATAAAAAGATAAACATACAGACTTTGTTTTTAAATGTAAATTGTCTGTAAATACAGACTTTGTTTTTAAATGTAAATTGTCTGTAAATACAGACTTTGTTTTTAAGCAACAGCTTCATTTTTATTGCTATTTTGTTTTTATTGTTGCTCTTTTTGAAATTGTTTACCTGTTTTTAAATGAATTAAATTGTTTCGATTTTGTGATGAATATTGAAGATTAAGTACATTGTTCTTATTTTAGAATGTCAAAAATTGACTGCGTATTAGATATTTGTTAATGATAATAGTATAAAATTATATTCCTGTGTTAAATTTGATTTTAAATTCTATATAATGCATCGTAGTTTTTTTAACGTTTTTTAAGTACTGTACATAATTTTGATTTATTTATTTCTTTCTTTTTGTTTTTTCGAAGATTTATTTTATTTGTTTTTACTAATTGTTGCAATTATTTTAATCTTCGAATTGTGTTCCAATTATTGAATTAAATTCATTTTATTGCTAATTAAAATTAATTTATCAACAACAAAATTAATTTATCAAACATAACAGTCTTGTCTTTCTAATTTTATTTCATTAAATAGGTTGACTCAGCCGTTCATTATAATCTTAGAAAATTGAGTACTAGTTTTATCTGAAATGTCTTAAATGATCCGATACAGTAACCCCCCTGTGTCTAGGTCTATAAATTTAAGATATATTCAATTGGGTCTAGTATCCCCTCCCCTGTCAAAATAACGTCTGTTGTCAACACAGTATATTTAAGATTTTTAACTTAATCAGGTTTTGTCCCTAAGCATTTTTTTCTACACCTTATCATGAAAATTACAAGCATCATTTTCATCAAAAATATGATTACAATACATTTTGAAATTTATTTCAATAAACTTTTATCATATTACAATAAATTTTGTGAGAAAATTGCTTGCAATACAATTTATAAATTTATTGCGAAATATGAATCTTATTTCACGAGATAAATGATGCAATTTTATTTAATTATTTTCATCAAAACAACTCGTCACAGTATTTTACTATTATGTTACAACGCTAGCGATTGGTCGCTGACGATAACCAATCAAAATTCAGCTACAAAATTAAATCGGATTAATTTGCAGTATTTCGCAATACGTAGCAATACGTAGACGTAGCAATTATTTGTAATTCTATAATGATGTAATATTGCACCGCATGATATTAGTTATAATTATTAAACGCATAATTAAAAGTGCATAACATACATCAGTTAATCATCGAATTAATCACTAATCATTATTCACCAATCATCAATCATTTCCAACTTGATTTCACTTCTGCGGCGCGATTTCGTCAATTCCGGTTTCTATCCGGCAATACTACTACCAAATTTGGTTTTGCAGATACTTATTCGTTTTTTAGTCTAACTTATTATAATAGCAATTAATCAAAAAAGATTGACAATTACGTTAAACTCAGATATTTAACTATATAAAATTAAGATTTCTTTAAAAATAAACACTAAACTGACACCTTTTACGCTGTAATTATTATTTTGATACTTTAAATGCGGGGGTGATGGGTATAATTCCCCCCACCCCTCCCCACCTTGCAAATATTTAATTTATTGAATCAATCAAAAACTTCTGCACCTTAATCTCTTTGTTTATCTATAAATAATAATAAAATCCTCTAAATCACAATTATCATTCCAATGACATATTCTACCGCATTAAGTACTACATATCTATTTATAGCATCATTTTATTATCATTAAAACGTTAATTAGCATATCCGCTCCTATCTCGTCTCTGATTGGCTGCCTATAAACACTTTCCCGTGTAAACAAAGCCTGAGGGGGGGGGAGGCGGATTAAAAATATGAATCGGTTTAGAAACGGGATGTAAAATAATAAACACTAAAATCAAGCAATCGAAACAATGCATGAATATAACACGTGCTCAATTAAATGATTACGAGCAAATTAATTGAAATTTCATTAAAATGCAACTTAGTAATGCGAAAAAAGGATGTAAAATGGTCTATTTCTGGTTTAGTCATTTAAAAATTGACCAGGAAAAGATTGGAGTGTCACGGGAAAATATATTTATTGTAAAAATTTGTCTTCTCTGACGTGTAATCGGGATTAGGGTTAGAATTATGGTATATAAGGCGATGGTTTATATAGATTCAGTATTATTCTTCATTCTATTTAAATTTAATCAAGGAGTTTATAAAACGACAATATAAGTTATAATTTAACTTTAAAATATAAATTAAAAGCAATTTAGAAACTTGAAAAATTTAAATTTTACGAGTTTATCGAATAGTTTCTACGTTAAACTACAAGTTAGCTTTATATAATTATTTAAATTACGTAATATTCAAAATTAGAAATGCTTTTCGGTGTAGTTTTAAGTCTTTCTGTTTTACTAATCCTACTAACAATCTCAACACTTGCCTATGAAGAAGTCTCCGATGAACTTACAATCACTAGAAATGGTTCCCAGCCCTTCTTTCAACACCAGGGACCCCTGGTGGAGCTCCGCGTCCAGCCAGACACTCTCCCCCTCAGATCCCTCTGTTCCTGGACAGTCCACCTCAACTACATGACAGACCGCGTGCCCTTCGTGCTCCCCATCACCCGGTGTACCTCCTCCACCGTCCTGGGGCAAGACGGTCGGAAGGTGGCCTGTGAGCCCATCTACTACTTCGTCCAGACGTCGCATGTCATCAGGGGACCGGGAGGGCAGAGAAGGTACGATAGGAAGGTCTGGACGCGTGTGCCGGTCGGCTGCACGGCCGCCCTACCTGAGGGGCACGGGGTGACGACTGAGGAACCTGTTACGGCCTATCAAGGAGCTGTAAATAATTAAGTTAATTAATTAGTTGTAAGCCTAATTAATTAGTAAGTTTTACATTTATTTAATGTAATGTTATGCCTATTTGTATTACGTGTAATTTATATACAGTATATTATGCTAAGTATTTAATATATTAATGACATAAATCAATCAATATATGTCGTATATATATTTATATATAAAGATGAAACGATTTTATATAAACATTTGTTTATATAAACATAAATATAAACATTTGTTTTTACAATCTTTGTATTTTGTATTTTATTCTCGTACTGTTGTAATTTATTCCTGTAACTTATTTATTGCATTGTGAATATTCCTGTTTCAGTATTTTTAAACTACCTTGTAATATATAACGTCCGTTTATTTTGATCTGATTTTAATGTAGGACATCATCCCCCCGGACATAGCCCCTCCAGGATATAATGTTCAGGGTATTATGTCCGGAGGGGTTATATCCGTTGGGGATTATGTTCGATTTTAGTGTTAGATTTGTTCGATATTCGTGCTCAACTTTTTAAGCTATCAGTTTTATAATTTGTAGCAATTCATTTTATTAGTTTTTGCCTCAAATATTATATATTGCCTGTTTTTTGCAAAATTGACCCCCCTCCCCTCCCCCCTCGCTTATTAATCGTATAAAAATGCATGAAAAATATGACAAACCCTATAATTACACGCTGACATTTATATGAATGATAAATGTATGTACAAATAAAAATTATCATATTTAATTATATATAGTATGTTTATTATTTATTTTGAATTTGATATAATTTTATAAACTGAGATTGTAGCTAGAACAATTAATTAATCAATGTTTTCAATGATTGATATGATCCAAGTCTTGTGTAGTTATAATTATGTATTATTTAACTGTGATATATGCATGTAGAATTTTATAATTTGTACTAATGTATATATGTATGCGGTCAATTGTGAAATATTTAGAGATTATAAAGTTGTAACTTATTTTTGTATTTTATGATAAATATTGTGATTTATTTTTATTTATTTAGTCTACTTACTGCCATGTTAATAAAAAAACGTTCATAATTGTATTAGCTTAGTATTTTTAAATAATTTATAGCACTTACAGAAAATCCCCCCTCCGCCTCCCAAATTTATACCTCTTCCCCCTTAATTCATGTTCAATTTACTCCCTCTCCCCTAATTGAGATAAAGTCACGGTAGCTTGTTGTAACAAACGAACAGAAAACATTAGTTTTGACTAAAATGACAACAATTCTATGATTTAAATTTAGAGCTATAATTATAGGTCTACATATAGTACAGTAAATAAATCAGTTTATAGACTTATGTCAAATGTAAAATTTCATATTCGGACGCAAATTTTACGACATATTTTATTTGTTTTGCCTATTTTGAATTAATTTACGAAAGTCTTTCCTGATGTATAATACAACCGATTCATAAATATGAATTATAAGCGTTTAATTAACTTAAATTATGTTAACACAACTGAACTAAATTTCTAATTTTTTTGTTCTTTGGCTCTTTTTATTATAGCAGGCCTAATACTATAGCTTAATTAGACCTTATTATACTTATAATAGGCCTAAATTTACTTATATATGTATATTATATTAAACTTATTCAATTATGATGAGGCCTAGTGATTACAATGCTAATAACTTCATTTTTATTTTTTATTTTATTATGGGGCCGTACGCCCCCATAATAAAATAATCTTACAGGTGGGCCCTACGCCCCCTAAACCCTCCATTGCGCCCGCCTTTACTAGGTTCTGCTTGAAAAATCGCACACTAACATTAAGCCCTAGGGCAGCAGCATTATAAATTTACGTACATTATTGTACTTTATATGAATGCAATAAATATGACAATAGGGCAAAATTTGAATTTAAAATGTTACTCAAACTGCCATGTATTTTACAACATTGTTGACAGTTAGTGTAAAAGGTCTAGTTGATGCAGTTGTTACAGAATGTTACATAATACGAAGGAGAAAGTTAGTGTACATATATAATTAAAAGCATTCAACATATGCAGAATTAATATTCAAAACTGAATGTCTGCTCAAATAAAAATACAAACACATTATAACTTTGTTGAACTGAATGTTTACTTTTGTGAATAAAAGTATTTAATAGTTGTATAGACTATAAAATGTTGTTTGTTGTTGTTATTGATTATAATCGATCAATTAAAATAAATCAATAAAATTTAAAATTATATTTCTATATATTAACTAAGTTTGACAGCCCAATTAAAATAGGCCTTCAGTTATAATATTAATCTTAATTAAATCAATAACAACAATAAACAGTCAAAATTCGTAATTAATTTTATGCATTTTAACACAACTATTAAGCAAATAAGATGATGATATATTATAAGCGCAAAAATAAGGTTGTTAAATTAAATCTTATAATAGGCCTACTAACTGTTTCCTCTCAAATAAATAGCCCCAGGCTTAATTATTTTTATACGCGCCCTCTACTGTGACACATGTAAACAGCTTTTGAGACAACCAGCTAGCGGAGACTCCCTCACTGGCTCATTTTTTACGGTTGGCTGAATGAATTGTTATCAAGCGAGTGAGTCAGAATAAAACGGAGGGTAAAAATCGTGACTGAAAACAGAGACTGACTTTGTTTGGTGCACAGTTATAACCGGAAAAGGAGGGGGGGGGGAAGGGCCAGAAGGGGTTAGCCGCCCCACTCTCTTGTCAAATACTAGACACTATAATACGACTATTTAGAAGTAATAGATACTAGATGGTTAAAATACTATTATGAGACAACCAACTAGCGGATTACTTATCACCGATTACTCATAAATTACTTATAAAATACTAGACACCGATTACTTAAAAATGCCCTGATCAAGTTCAAACATACTGAGTATTTAACAAATATTACTTCTATTTTTTATTATTTGCACGCATTCAGTTACAAGTAAGTTGCAACATAAAATAAGCCTTACAGAAAATACTTGAACTGTTTTTGTTTTTAACAGAAAAAGAAAAAATACCGTATTTTATCAGTTATAATTATCAGTTATAATTATCAGCTATAATTATCAGTTATAATTATCAGTTATAATTATCAGTTATAATTTTTTTAAAGAAATAATGGAGCGTAAAAGGTGTTGGGATAAAAAATTCCTTCTATTTTAACCCCCCTCCCTCCCCCCCCAAATTCACACAACAAATTTTATTTAAATTTTGTACAGTGCGAATATTTTTGGTCTATTAATTGTAAAGGCCTGTAGATTTTACTTTAAGTGGGTCTGCAGCCCCCTTTAGTAGGCCTACTCTTGTATTAATCATAGCTTTACATATCATGATAGGGGGGTGGGGGTGGGGGCTAGTATAGGGCGGCGCGATTGAAATTTGGGTTATATCAGGAGCATCCGCACATAAATGGACAAGGGAGGGAGACGCTAACCCCAATCCTAACCCCAATCCTATAAGTCTAAGCTCACTTCTAAAACATTAATCTTATAGAAGAATTTTAGACTGTATTTCTGGTGCTATATTTAGTAACTGATTGATACTCTATATTAGAGAATGTTTAATGTTAGAACGTAATATAAAAGACAGATATAATATCAATCTCTGTATGTTTAAATATATGAATAAAATAAATGTATTTCAACCCCCTCCCCCACCCCCAAAATCTCATAAATCGTCCCCTAGCTTGTATTTAAACAGTAAAAGCATTGTTATATTAAATAGGCGCTCTGCAGTGCATTCGTCATCGTAGAGTGAAATCCAGTAAACAACTTTTGTCGTCAGTGTTTTTATTTCGTCAAATAATTCAAACGTGTTCGTAAATAACAACGTCGCTTAATAAAAACTGAGTTATAAGCGTAATTAGTGAGTAATTAGTGAATAATAATCATAATAAGAGAATAGCTACTGAATATTCAGTATATAATAATCAGATGAATTATTAAATAGCACTAATAAGTCAGTATTATAGGTTCGTTTGGTTCCAAGACCTCGCCTGTTGAGGTTCGTTTGGTTCCAAGACCTCGCCTGTTGAGGTTATTATCGATTATTTCTGATCAAAATAACTTTATTGATTTTTGTTGTGTACAAGGTCATGAAGGCGATTTCTGAAACTGTTGACTAAAAGCGATCAAATTTTTTATCAACAGAGAAATATTAAGTGTAATTAATGACATTATTTACATAAAAAGTATTTAAGAAATTATAGGCCTGCTATACTGCATAGATAGGGGCCTAGGCTAGTAGGCTAGTAGGGGTATTTGGCTATTGGCCCCCATATCCTCCCCAAGATTATAAATTTAGAAAATAGACCAAACAATGATAAGAATATAATGAAATAGGCCTAATGGGATTATAAGTGTAAGAGCAGATTAATAAACTTCATAAGAATTGTGTTTCATTAATAAAAATTAAATAGAGGCGACAGTTTGTATATTATATATAAACACTAAATATGGTTTGCTTTTATTTTATAGGTAATATATTAATCAGTTTATATACTCAGTGTATAGAGGCCTACTTAGTATTTAAACATTTTAAAGCATAATTTAACCACTGTTAATATAATGACATGTTACACCGAGTATTAAAGCTAAAGACTATTAAACAAAGTCTCAATCTATTTGCCTAAAAAGGCGTATATTTTATTTTCTGTGACAAGATTAGCAGAGAAAGTTTAAAAATGAAGAGAAACTATTGTTTTTTCGTTCAATACATTACACGGATAACTGCAGTGTTGCTGCTTTTTCAAGGAACAGTTTTAATCAGGTATATACCCCCCACCCACCCCTCTCCCAACTGTACTTCAATTTATTATTTATTTTCACTATGTGTATGATATTTAAATTAAGTATGCGTGCATTATATTTATAGACAGTGGGTTATATATTTTATTAAGCAATCTATAGTACAATGATATACAAAAAATATTGATTTAACATGAATGTATAATTGTTCTATTATATTGATGAACGTCTATAGCTTTTATTATCTAGAACCTGATTGCATTTAATAATGAATGAAATCGTTGTAACATGGAGTGAAATCATTAACCCGAGGCTATAGGTTAGTGGTCATAATTGACCCTAACAAACCAACTCAAAATGAATTATTCATAGACCTCTGACATATATTAATAACAATTACTTGCTGCACCCTTTAGTAAGAAATAAGACATTTTAATCTAAGTTTACAACTACTGATAAAAATTTGAAGAATAAATTTTAAAAATATCAAAAATTATCAATATTTCAGCGCCTCCTCTATCCCCCCTCAGACACCTCCCCCGCCCCCTCCAACCCTTTCCCCTCAGCCTGGCTGGGGGGCGACTGATAATCCATTTAACAGTCCTCCCGGCCCTGCTTTTACGCAAAATCCCGATCCAAATTTTAACACAGGAAATCCCACTCTTGGTTTTAACAATGGAAATTCCAACACTGGAAATCCCATTCTTAACAATGGAAATTCCAACACCGGAAATCCCACTTTTAACAATGGGAATTCCAACACCGAAAATCCCACAGTTAACAATGGGAATTCCAACACAGGAAATGCAGGCGGGCAACCGGGGGACGCTACTACTAATTCTGGAGTCGAGGGAGGGGGAGCACAAGGTGGGGTCAGTATGGGGCCCAACAATGGAGAGGCAACAACGGCCCCTCAGAATAATGGAGGCGTGACGGGAAATTTTGGTGGACAGGGGGCTGGTGCAACTACTGGAAATTCAGGGGGAGCAAATAATGGTGCAATTACTGGAAATTTTGGGGGAGGGGTAACTAATAATGGTGCCACTACGGGAAATTTTGGAGGAGGGGGATTTAATAATGGGGCAACTACAGGAAATTTTGGGGGAGGGGGATTTAATAATGGGGCAACTACAGGAAATTTTGGGGGAGGGGGATTTAATAATGGGGCAATTACAGGAAATTTTGGGGCAGGAGGTGTACTAAATAATGGTGCAACTACTGGAAATTCTGGGGGAGGGGGTGCACCAAATAATGCCGAAACAACTGCGAATTCTGTCACAAATGCAGGAATTGGGGGGCCATGGAATAGTAATACAAATTCAGGACAAGGGGGGGCCCCGGGAGAAATATCCACTTCCGGTACTGGGGCAACTGGTCAGCCAGCCATTAATCCTATAGATACGAGTATTATGCAAGCTTATACAACTGCAAATAGCAGAACATTTGGTTCGAATGAAACGTATACTACTTCCGGTGGTGTTAGGGTCACGGGGGAAGTGACTTATACAGGGACATTCGCGCCGGGACAAAATGTTTCAGGATTGGGAAATCAGCCGGGGTGGGGCGTGAATGGGGGTGGGACGTCTACGCAAAACAGTGGGGTAAATGTGACGTTTTCTGGGGCGGGGGTGACGAGTTCTGGTGCTAATATTAGTGGAAACGGAACAGGTATAGTTTTTATTATGTTTTTTAAATGATGTGATATATTTGACGATTTTTAGCGCATTTTCTCATATATGGGAAAAAAGGCGCTATTGTATTCACTTTGTCCGAATGTGTATGTATGTCTGT
>JAQIXG010006299.1:0-10461 GCA_034700105.1 Oconnorella tubifera
TATTTAAATTAAAAGTTTTCAATGTTTCTGTCATGACATGACAAAAACATGGGCACTAGTAATCTATATCATAGGGACGTGTCCTTCTGAAAATAACTAAATAACTAATAGGCATGCTATGATAAAAAGATGCTGAATGATCACGATTAAATATAAACAAATTAATGGAGAGATTCGAAAAAAGTATGTCGGACTGTCCGATATATTACAGTTACAACTGGCGTTTTGCATTTCCCATTTTTTAGATTAATAGTTTACAGTAACGCGGATTGTAGTTCCTTTTTAGAAATGTAAGAACAGTTGCACTCTGAGTCTGTTAGTGGTATAGTAATTTTACTATTAACATATACAGGGTGCGCCAAAATATAACCCCGTGGCGAAACGCAATAATTAAGTCAAAAAGATATATTTTTCTCGAAATTTTAGTTTTAGTGAGGAAATTTGACATCAAACTAACAAATTTCACAATTATATCTCATTGCGTTCAGAAACTAAAATGTGTCTATTAAAAACTTCGAATTTCAGTTTCGCCAGTAAAATATTTTTAATATTAGGACCAACTGGGCAATCCAAGAAAAATATTTATTTTATGTGCTTACTACAATTAAAACTGGTGCATAAGAGGTTCACAATTTATTGATTTAAAAGTTCGTGGACACAATTCGTCTCTTAATCACCGATCAGTGCTTTTGATCCACAAAGAGGCTGTAGCCGCGCAGCAGAACAGAAGGAGGCTATTTTTATTATCCACTTTATCTGCAGATACCATGGTAATTAATTGATTCATTTCATTGTTTTCACAAATTGAAATTTTCAATTTTTTGATAGAAGTTCAAAACTTTTGAAATCATCGAGAAATTCAAGATGAAATTTAGCAGTTAGATGTCAAATGTTCTTCTCCAGAAACTAACGAAAATTAGACAGAAAATGTTAATTTTACCTTTGCTATCGGAAAAGTCACAAAAAGGTCACTTTTATTTAGTGAAAAATAAACTCTATAAAAAATGCACTCTGTAAAAAATATATGAATATGTATATATTGTAGGCCTATATCGTAAGTCATATAGGCGGACACTTCTGAATGACTCCTTCGTTATGTTGTAAAAAGTTTAATAAATAGTAATGAGCAGGCCCGCCGAAAGCGGCGGGGGCACGAGGTCAAATAGCCAGGGGCCCGGCGTTTTTAGGGGCCCGGGCCAGGCCACAATCAACTTATGAAAAATATTATAAATCACTTATACTGTTATACTTAGTTTATGATATATGTATTTTTAAATATAATATTGCTAACACTTAACTACAATCACTAAATTTTTAAACTTTAAATCCAATAAAGTTGCTTTTTGATTAGTCTAAATTTGAAAACTACATTTTTTAAATTAAAAACTTAATAAAATCAAGATGTATTATTTATATATAGATATAATATCGTACTGTTGTGCCCGCACTAGTATTATAACAATTTGACAATTTGTTAAAAAAATTCTCGTCAAGCCGAAATATTATAGTTTAGGGGACTGAGACTGCTATGCATAGGGGCCGGAATTTCCGTTCGTTGGCCCTGGTAATGAGTGTAATATTAAGACATGTAACTATATGATTTCTTTAGTTTTTTAATCATATATTTATATACAATACAACTAATTCTCTCGGCTGTGACTGACCTCCCTGGAAAAATCCTGCGGGCGCCCATGGCGACTTTGCAATAGCAAAGCAACAAATACATTTTATAAAAAATTAACATTTTTCGTAAAATTTGACATCTAACTACTAAATTTCACTGAGTTACCTCAATTTGTTCAACAGTTATGAAG
The DNA here is from genome assembly GCA_034700105.1 of Oconnorella tubifera. NCBI lineage: Eukaryota > Metazoa > Annelida > Clitellata > Enchytraeida > Enchytraeidae > Oconnorella > Oconnorella tubifera. The sequence goes on from JAQIXG010006299.1 coordinate 1,815, forward strand.
TTTGTACGAAAAACTTAAAAATTAAAATTTATGTGCTTTATTATTTATTAAGCAGTTTCGAAGTTTGATGATTTTTTTGTCGAATAATTTGCTGGTCATTTTTTATACGGATCATTTTATGAGCATCGTATTTGTAGATAAAACAGATAACAAAAATAGCCTCTGTCCTGTTTTGCGCCTAAAATATTATTCTTGTTGTCAATACGAGTGCGTTCATGACTTTTTTTTCGGCAACGAGTCGCAAAACCAATTGCTCATAATAAATTTCAAAAGTTTTCATTCTGTCGGGACATTTAGCTATGATATAAATAGCACGCAATATTTTTTGATGGATTATGTTATCATGGTCTTAGTAGTTTTAATGGTTAGTACTGGAGAGATACTTAAGGATAATTTATTTCTTTTACTGAAGCAGTTGCTCAAATTTTACAATCTTAAAAATACGGGTTTGGTTATTGAAGTTAAAATTGAAATTTTACGAGCTTTCGTAGAAACTTATTAAACTATTAAGCTCATTGAGATATCAGAGTGGAATTTTTGTGATTGGATGTTAAATTTCCTCCTCTTTAAATCCTCCTCTTTTAATTTTGAGAAATTGCCTAAGATTCATTTTTGTCTTAGTTACCGTAAAGTCGTTCTAGGGTTATTTTTGGCGCACCCCGTATAAATGTACTTGATTTTTATTAAACTATAGACACGCTTATTAATAAGATGTAAAATCTTTAAATATTTTAATTTTTTTTGTTGAAGAAGCACCAGAAATGTTTTTAAACTAATTCCTGACTCGATTCTGTCTGTAGTGGACAGGAATATCATGGGGGGAAGGGGGGGGGGGGTGGGGGAGGGCGGCCTCACCATAATTTTTGAAATTAATTTTTTATCATGTAAATTATTTGAATGAATTTTAAGTACTTTGCTCTTCGCCTCAGAAAAAGTCAACTTGTGATTTTTGTCCGATTACTATAGTGATGTTATGATAGTATTTGAAAAATTAAGATTAGGTGAAATAGATTTATATAATGAGAAAACTTAAAATCAAGGTACAATAGACAAACAATCGTGAAAAGCGGAAAAGTTGAACACCTGTTTGGGAATATCTTTTGTCCCACCCCTTTTTGGTAAAACGTTAAAAATGTTTCAAATTCAAATATATAATTGCAATCGGAATATTTATTTTTAAATTTAATTTATCTGTATGCACTATGTGGTTATATCTAATCACTATGAATAAATAATTTTAAAATTTTAAATAAATTTTTATCTTCTTTGTTAAGCATAAAGGTATACATGAAGGATTGCTGAATCAGCTACATACACTACTACAGCATTTGTAAATAAGCCTATAACAGCTAAACAGTTTAAATCAAAATATTCTTATGCACTTTTCGCTCCTATTAAATTTAACGATTAAGCTTAATTTTAATTTTTCTTTTTTGTTTGTAATAATTAAAAATTCTAGTTTACTTTTTTTTTATAAAATAATGACATTAAATAATTTAAAATAAATAGTAATTAACTATTTAGTGTAATGAAAGAACAAGTTGTATTGAAAGTTCAAATTTTAATGTGATATTAATATTAAAAATTGGCTTATGAGTAGGGCTTATTCCTTTCAGTCTATAATTTAACTATTCGTTTAGGCCTACTCATTTTTTAAATTTAAGTTAATTTAACTTGACTATTAATTCTACTATAATCATTATAGTAAAAATTAAATTAATAAAAACGTAGGTTATAGTTTAAGCAGGGCCGGGTTTACCATAAAGAACTTTCAGAATGTGCTGAGGACCCCCCGGCCAAAGGGGGCCCCCGAGATTTAAAAAAAAGTTTTGACCTCAAAGTAATTGCAAATTTGTATCGCGGCTTGTTTCGGTTCTCTAAATATTGAACTTGGTTTCGCTTGTTAATAAATACAAATTGTTAATGCTCTTTGTATTTAAACAACAGACCACTTTTGAAATATTAAAAATATCAACTTTAAAAATAACAAAATAAATGGATTTTTTCAATACTTTAGCACTGCCCCGCGGGCCAACTGTTGGCCCGTGGGCCGCTAATTGAATAGCCCTGATGTATGTCAACGATTTACCTGATAAACTGATGGCAATAGTGTACGTTAACACTGAATATTTTGTGTAAAATATTTATTTCTATTAATTAAATTACCTCAGTGCTTTTTTATTCTTCAAAGCTGCACGTTGTAGGCGTTAATATTACGTGGGGTCTAAGATTTACTCTGTGATATAACTTTTACATAAATTGCTTCTAACTTCTCTTAATAATATGTGAAAATATTGCCAAGTGTTGCATGTGGCGATGAAGTTCACTTAAAATGTCTTGTTAGCTTATTATGTAAATTAGAAACAAGCAAACTCAGAGTATTCACTGATATTTAAAATAATGGCCATCATAAAACGCAAATATTAACGAGAAATAATTTGAACGAGCAGGTACGAAATTAAATATGCTTTATAATAATGTAAAAGATGAAATATGACATAATAGGTTGATACAACATTCGTTAAAAGGCAGTAGACATATCTAAGTAATTTAAATTAGTTGTAACAGTTGCATTGGAAATTAGCTTAATAAATGCTTTTACACTATTTGAATGTCGCATTAGACATTTACAATGGAGGTTACACATTTAAAATAAATTTAAGAAGTTTTTAAGTCGCCATTTTCAACTTAAGAATAAAAAATAACTTAATAAACAGTTACATGTAAAAATCTGTACTTATGTTACGGATACTAAAATTATTAATAACAATAACATATACATATAAAATTGTGCAGGTTTAAGAAGTTAAATGTTAACATAACAAACAGAAGAGAATACAAAATATTATAAGGCTCATAATCACATGCAATCTCGTTAAAGTGTCATCAATTTAATCTTGTCATAATGTCATAGATTGCAATCTGATTATGATGCCTATGAATTACAGTAACATTACTTACACTGTCATAATAATCATATAAATTGCATTGTCATCATCATAAATTGTATCACGTCATAAATCATAACTTGCACAGTAATCGTATTTTTTATTTTTATATTATAAACGAAATGACCTCTAATTTTTATCATCAAATCTTTTGACTGCCAGAAAGTTTCGGAGGCACAGATTACTGTACTCGTTTAGTTTAGCATTATACAGTATATATAGACTTAACTTAAATCAATCAGAAATTTAGATCAGTATTACACTGCAGTATGAAAACTTTATTGGAAATTTTTAAAGTGAGATTTGGACGAGTGTTATTATTATTAAATAAAGCCACAAATATAACATTATTTATAAGGTTATTTACAAATAATTTTATATGTTATAAAGTATACATTTTACATATTTAGATAAACCTATTTGTCTAGACTTATGGATGTTACATTCATCAAACAAATTATGATTAAATATATTTTGTATATTAATTATGCAGTTGATCATATAATAATGATAGCGCTAAATTATATTGCTTTATACCAAAAAATATAAATAAAGAGAAAATGGCAGAAAAATTGAGCGTCAGACAATTTGTATAGACACTTTTAGTATATTTGACAGTACTTCGTCTACCGACATTTCATCGACTACAAAATTAGGGTTAAAACCAAGGTTACGCTTAGGGTTATGGATATGGCAAAGTTAGTGCTATGGTTAGGTTTAGGGTGGACAATCTTTCAATATTAAAATTTCGGTAGACATCGTGTCGTAGACAAAAAGCTTGTATACAAGTTGCCGAAAAATTGAAAAATTGACTGGCATAGGCAGACATTACATTGTATACTCCTTTACTTAATTAAATGCTTTATTTTCATTTATTGTATCAACTCAGTAATAGCAGACTCTTACCTTACGATTTTCGTAAAGTATACTTTATTTAGTATATTTAATTTAAACTGAATTTCCTTTAACGCATACAAAACCAATTCGCATCTGAAAAGTAGATTCAGTGTACAGAGCGCAAGAAGTATTATTACTACTTTGACTAGAAGCATCTCGAAACAGTGCCGGCCTATCCATTTGAACAGATTCACAGTTGTATACTTCTGTTGTTAAATTGCTAGGTCCGCAATGATCTTCAGCATTACCAATGAAAACAGCTTGATGAATAGATACAGGAATTCTATTTTCGTCTTCATCTAAAGATATAACCCATGGACATGTTGAATCTTTCATTACGTGCTGATCTTTTATATTTCTGAGATCTATTAAAAATGAACCTTCTCGTTGTTGGAAATCACGTATTTGTTCTTTACGCTGTTTTTTGCATCCTCTTCCATTTTCTTTCTGATCTTTTTTATCTTTAGTTTTATTAGGAAGTTTAGACACTGCTATATCTTGAAACAAGGAGAATATGAAAATGAGAATCATGATGTTGATGAACTGAATTTTTTTCTGAAAGAAATTAATCGCATTTAGTTTAATGTCAGATCCTAGGAGGAGGGGCAATGAAGTTCCCTCTTTTTATCGAAATGTTTTAAAGTATTTTAATAAAAAGACTCAATCATCTTTGTTGGAATAATTTTTTGGGACCGGGCTTTAAATAATTATTTGAGAGCTAAAATTCTTTCAAAAGAAGCTGCAATACACAAAGGTTTTGATCAACCATTTAAATTTGTACTGTTACTCATGGTTGGGGACTTATTATCATTGCAGATTATTAGATACTATACAAAACTTCTTCAAATGCAAACTTTTACCGTATATTTTAAATGCTTTTAGGGATATGGGAGGATGATTTACGGACTTATTGAAATAATTTCTGTTTCATTGCATACAATTTGTTCTCATTGAGCTTTCTTGATATTTAATAATTTCTTTTAAATTTTAACAAATATTAAAATAATGACTATTACCATTTTTGGCCGATTTTGAACTCTTACACCTGAAAAAATTAAACAGATTTGTATTACTATATATAACACAATAATATTCAACTATAGCTTATTTTTATAATTGTCGTTTAATTTAAATCTGTTTGAAATATATATGCTATAATGTATTAAGTTATATAATTGATCACAAAATAATAATTAAATATCAGTGAAAATCTGGTCACTTTTTACATGATTTTCATGTGACATTTTCCAGCTAGTAATTTCCATCCATTCAAATATAATGTAGTTTTGTTCAAATTGAAAACTACTTTGATAAAATTAAAAATTAGAATCTATTTGCTAGGTTGGGACTCTGACTTGATTAGTCCTAGAATAAAAAATAGTTATTATCTATTATGACATTGTAGTTTACATCTGATAAGCATTGAAGGAAATGATAAAGCTACTCACTCTATCCTCCTTTGTTTTGATATTTTATATTTGCTTTCCTAGTGCTTGGAACTTATGTTTAAAACACATATTTTCTTTACAAAAAAATGACTTTAAAAAGTTGTTTTTTTTACAAAAATTCAGTAAGGCTGTTGCTCGCTGAACATAATGAAATCAACCAATTAGCAAAAACTAAGTCAAGACGTTGACTTAGTTTTTGCTAATTGGTAGAATTTAGATTTGACTAACAATCGATTGAAACTATAATATTTTATGATTAATTAAGGTCATTTTTGTCATTTATCTGCTAATAAATGCCGTTTTACTGTATTTGAGTATCGTTGTCTTTAATATTAAGTACCAATAACAAATTATCTTAAGCTTATTATTACTAAATGTATGTTTTCTATAGGTATTTTAATTAAAAATCTTTTGCGTAAGGGTTATATTAATTTTACTGTAACCACTTAGAAAAACTAAGTTATAAGAGTAACAAGATTATCAAATTTAAACCGCAGCAACAATAATTGTTCTTTAAGAAAGCAAAAGGAATCGTACAATTGAAAGAGTAAAACGGAATCAAGAAATCAAGTTACATATATCATGCGCAATGAAATACAATAAACATTGGATATTGCTAGGAGGATAGAAAAATGAATAGAGGTAATTTATTTCATCGATCATACAAGCAATTAAATCTGTCTTTGATGTCGAGAGATTAATCGATATCTCAATTCATGGTTCTCTATTAAAGAAATTATATTTATGATCGTCGAGGTGATTGGTAATAAATTAATTATATTATAATCATTTACAATGAAATTGTGTAGACTTATTGTTATTGCGGATCTAATGAAGAAAAGTTAATTGTCTATTAACACAAAGAGGTAGTTTATTTTAATCAATTTGAGGTGGTACATACCCAAAGTTGTTGATATCGAATGAAAAGTTGATAGGTAGGTTTTCTTTTCTTGGTTTTTCAGTCTAAAAATTAGTTTAAAAAATTCTATCTGTCGATATACTTGTTAGTCGTTATCTTGCGTCTATTTCCTTAGATTCTTGATTTACTTGGATAAATATTATTTACTTAGTTTTTTTATTTCTTTGTATTATATCTTGCATTAAGTCGAAGTTATTTTTGATTCCGTTTTACTCTTTCAATTGTACGATTCCTTTTGCTTTCTTAAAGAACAATTATTGTTGCTGCGGTTTAAATTTGATAATCTTGTTACTCTTATAACTTAGTTTTTCTAAGTGGTTACAGTAAAATTAATATAATTGTACTTTTGCCTAACTATGTAATCTTATGGTTAAGTTTAAATAGAAAAATAGTCAATTTATATCTATTCTACTGAACATAATGGTTATCTAAGGATGATGTTTACCCATTGTATTTATGTAACTAACAATTAATATCTTATGTTATAGAGTAAACTAATGTAATTTTACTGAAAATTTTGCTTAAACATAGCTCTTGTACATATAATACTTTATGCAAGTTTAATAATATCGTTATCAAACTTTCCGATTCATCGATTCATAGTTTTGACATTCAGTTTTGTAAGGTTCTAATTAGAAATAACCTTTTAGTTTTATTTTTTGTCAATGTTGGAAAATACACACGTTAAGTTAACGACTGCGGCGCGCCCAATCGTATTCTCAACGTATGTATCATAAATATGTTCTAATTGTATTGTAAAAACAATACAATTAAAACATATTAAGTGACCACAAAATGTTGCTCAACAGTTTTAGATGATATCAGGAGGCGCGGGATCTGTTCCCCTTTATCTTAATTGAAAAATTATACTTGATATATCGATTTGCATAATAATTAATTTCCTTTTCGATCTTTTCATATAATATTCAATTTTGTTTTTGCCATGAAATATAATTATCAAGAATAATGTTATCTTTTTAAAATATAATGTAGTTTTGTTTCAAATTGCAAACTACTTTGATAAAATTAAAAATTAGAATTTATTTGCTAGGTTGGGACTCTGACTTAATTAGTCCTAGAATAAAAAATAGTTATTATCTATTATGACATTGTAGTTTACATCTGATAAGCATTGAAGGAAATGATAAAGCTACTCACTCTATCCTCCTTTGTTTTGATATTTTATATTTGCTTTCCTAGTGCTTGGAACTTATGTTTAAAACACATATTTTCTTTACAAAAAAATGACTTTAAAAAGTTGTTTTTTTTACAAAAATTCAGTAAGGCTGTTGCTCGCTGAACATAATGAAATCAAACATAATTAATTATAATTATCATTAAAAATACGTTATAAAAAATGATTATATACGACTGAGAAGAATTTTATTTAGTAATTTCACTTCAAATGAAAGTGAGAATTATATAGAATACAATTTTCAAATAAGTTTGTAGTGTATCTATGTAGATTATTTGAAAAGAAAATTTCGGAAAGAGAGTTTTCAAGCAGAACATGTTCAAATTCAAAAAATCATTTCCTGAAGTTTTCAAGCAGTCTGTCACAACAGAGTTTAACAATTAAATACTCCATATATTGGCGCCTTCGATTTTTATTCTTTAAAAATTATCAAAAATCTAAACTATATATTAACTATATCATATATTTACTGTTATAATTACAGTTATTAGTTACATAATTACAATATTAATTATTTAATTTAATTAATTAATTAATCATTAAATATTTTAAATAATTTAAGAAAAAGTTAATTAATATTATTAATTAATCAATACTACGAATTGACTAATAATATAAATAAATAATATAAATAAAGAAATCATTAACGCAAGTAAGTTAGTAAGCAAGGATAAGTAAGTAAAGTAAAATAAAATAAAGTGAGTAAGTAAGAATAATAAAAATAAGCAGTAACTAAGTAACAAGTAAGTATATCATAAGTATATAGTATATATTATTTAACATTTAACATATTTCAAAGTTTGTCAGTTTATATTATTAAAAATAATAAATTCTTAACAATTAATAAATAATTTGTTTTTATAAATTAATTAGTTAGTTATTATTAATTATTATTAATTAAATGTTAAAAATTATTATTAAAATATAATAATTAATTAAATAAATTTATTTATTATTATGTAGCAATATTTATTAATCAATTAATTAATTTATAAGTTAATAAATAAATATATTAATTAATTAAAATTAGTTAATGAATGTAGTGTATCGTCGATTAATTTGAACAATTTTATGTGAAAGTTTATTTCCGAAAGTTTCATGCTGTAGTCGTTCGTGGGTTTAAGAGCAACACCGATAATTATTTAAATGTTGCTTAGGGGCCATCCATAAAGTACGTCACGCTATTTTTGACAATTTTTACCCCCCCCCCCCTGTCACAATCTGTCACAAATCTCGGACC
>JAQIXG010006300.1:0-10460 GCA_034700105.1 Oconnorella tubifera
GGTGTTGTAGTTGTCGTTGTAGGAGTTGTAGTTGTCGTTGTAGGAGTTGTAGTTGTCGTTGTAGGAGTTGTAGTTGTCGTTGTAGGTGTTGTAGTTGTCGTTGTAGGAGTTGTAGTTGTTGTAGTAGGAGTTGTAGTTGTCGTTGTAGGTGTTGTAGTTGTTGTAGTAGGAGTTGTAGTTGTTGTTGTAGGAGTTGTAGTTGTCGTTGTTGGTGTTGTAGTTGTCGTTGTAGGAGTTGTAGTTGTCGTTGTAGGAGTTGTAGTTGTCGTTGTAGGAGTTGTAGTTGTAGGAGTTGTAGTTGTCGTTGTAGGTGTTGTAGTTGTCGTTGTAGGTGTTGTAGTTGTCGTTGTAGGAGTTGTTGTTGTCGTGGTAGGAGTTGTTGTTGTAGTAGGAGTTGTAGTTGTCGTTGTAGGAGTTGTAGTCGTTGATGTAGTTGTCGTTTTCACTACAAAAAAGTAAAAACAATTAAAATAGATAAATACATGCAATTTGTATTAATGTCATTTCTAACATATATAGAACTGCAATTAAATATTCTTTCAAGGCATACTAAAAACTCTACCAATAAAAGAATATTTTCTAATAACATCATTTATCTTTGTGTCTTAGTTTCTAAGGGTTGGTATTATTCCTAAAGTATCGTTTCGCATTATATGCATTATTTTCACGTCATATTTGACCGACAAATTTTAATACTTCAATCGTGTTTCTGTAAATTAGATGTTGGTTGTAGGAGGTTTTTATTATACAATTTGATCTGTTAGTTGATTTATTTTACCTCCCTATAAAACTTTACTAATTAAATTCTTTTATTAACTACTTTTGTAAGCTACGAAGTCGATTGACGTTTAATTTACTGCCCTGTGTTCTAATGTTTGTTAGGCATGCTTTAATATCTTGACTGGAAGTTGGGTTCTGAATTGACAGATGACTATAGTACACAATGTGCATAAGCAATGGGGTAAAATCCTAGGCAGTTGGCAAAAGCTTGGACTCGATAGATCAGCTTCTGAATTATTACTGGAGTTAAATTCTAGTTAAATTAAATTAATTTAAATTAATTCAATTTAATTTTATAAAGTAAAATTAACTCAGGTTAGGAACTGAGTGTTAAAGTATGGCAAAATTTCTTTATCCGTCAAATGGCCCTGACAAAGAGGCACGACTATTAATTGTTAGGGTTAGGGTTATGATTTTTCTTAGAGTTTTCGATGGAAATTAGGGTTAGAGCTAGGGTTATGGTTAAGTTTTTAAAGGATTCGGATTATTGTTATTAAATTAATCTAAGGGGGTGTTTGTCGGGTTAATGTATTCAGGTTCCCAAAATTCACCACCATCAAACTTATTTTTCTGCTTATATACTTTAAAATTAATTTTCACAGCTTTGCTATCATTAGATATTTCTTTTAGCGTGGCATCATTTCAATATATGAAATATAGTTACAAGCTGCTGCAATTAGATCTATCTAGTTATAAAGTTAATTAATGTTATGCTGTCTATTAAAATTAATTTTACTTAATGAGTCAATGATTACAAAAAACATACATTCACACAGATGACCGGGTGTTACTTCGTATCCATCATTACATGTGTCACATAATCCAGGTCCACTGTCAGTGCACGCAGCGCAATTTAAGGAGCATTCTAAAACCATAAAAACTTTATTTATAAATGTCACATTCAACTGACTGATTTATCTATATACAAATTATTACTTTACAGGCTAATGTTCAAGTTTTCAATAGCCTTATAGGTTTTTTAAAACGCGGTAAATAGATTTAAACAGTTGCTGTTGAAGTCAAGCTTTCAATCCGACTGATGTTTTCAAATTCCATGTCTTATTTAAAAATTACCTTTAGATTACTTTCTAATCATTTCTAATATTCCGGTTCAGTTTTTAGATTTTCTCTATCGAGGCTGTCTTTAATAAATGTGAAATTTTATCAAAACATTAATATCTCGTGGCGTGGTATGGAAATGAATGGTGGAAGACTATTATTATCAACCGTATGTCATTATCATCAAGCGTTTTTGTAAGCTTATTACAACTAATTCTCAGTTACAATTAGGTATATCGAAAATATATACCTTCGCATAGATTATTTGGCATTGCAATATAGCCAGAAGCACAAGTGTCGCATTTTCCTACTCCACTATAGCTGCAGTCGACGCAGTTGGGCGAACACACTGAACAAAACAATAATAAAGTGAAATTTGGTAGGCCTACTTAATTTCTTCCTCTGCAAACTTACAGCAAAGTCTAGAAGACAAATTTAATATTAGATCCGTTATCGAATTTTCGCTACCGTAAGTTTTCATTTTTTGGCGCACTTTGTAGAAGTGTACAAATTACCAAAACAATAAATATTTCGAATTAAACACAGTGTAGTTGTATTTATCATAATTGTTCTGTTGGATATATGAACTTTGGTAGTCACTCTCTTTTAAGTTACCTATCCATTTTTTCCGCTAGCTGGAATAATATTTCTGAAAATAATCAAGCTCATAATTTGCCTATGTGGACACCTATAGGCATACTTACAGCCACAGTCTCCAGAGCCGTCGAATTTTGGACCATATTTTGTGTCATCACAACCTGTACACTGTGTCACTTCGGAACAAGTAAAGCAGTGATCTTGGTCAGAACAAGCTGAAATAAATGCATATATTTTGTTATCCATGTGAATCGGATATCAGTTTTATTTGCTACAGGAAAAAAAGGCAATTGAATGTATACCCCAAGTCAAAGAGAATGAAGTAGTAAATTGATTTATTGCTATAACGTCAGTAACCATTCATATTTTTCATTCATATCTGCAAACAAAGCTGCTGTAAGGCTATTTTTACAGCAATTTATCTAAATAAAAAACACACACATGGCTTGTCCGTTCTCCCATATTTGACAAAATATTGCAGCTTTAGTCATATCGAATTGCTAAGCTTACTTCACCATGCGGTTGGAAAATCGACTTGCTGAATTGGAAAGTTGCTTTACAGACAAGTGGCCTTTTATGTCAAGTGTGCTTTGCATCACTAAAATGTGCCATAAATAGTTATAAACGCGATAAAAATGTGTTAAAATGAATTAAAAATAACCTCTGCAGCCTCCGGTTGTGCGATCCAGGCCATTATAAGGAGCATTCATGCAAATTGAACATACCTCTGAATTAGCATCGCACTGGTTGCAAAGCTGCAAACGTGGACATGCACCTGAAAATTATTAAGTTAAAATTTTTTTATTTAATAGTAAAAATGTATATTAGAAATATCTTTAGTTATTTGATATAAATTTGGCTAATCAGAGCCAATTTTCAAACAGTAGGTGCATGATATATACTGATGTACGATTGGACATCAATGCTGATGCACACTGGTACATATACTGATTTACTATTAAATCTATTCTCATCGTCAGACATACAGTAAGTATATAGGGAAGATTGAACCTGACTTATTTGAGATATTTGTTTGTAAATAGCTTTGTTTTATATTAAATTAAATTATTTGCTCAGGCCTACCTCTTATCTGTCTAGGTAAATCTATATATTTATTATCAGGCATTATTTAATCATATACAATAAAAGTTTAAATATATTCGATTTGGTTGTAACTGTCATAAAGGCGATATCGCGTTAACTACAGTTAATATAACACGTGCAAACTATTATGCTACAGTATGTAAACAATTAAATATTTCTTGGATATATTAATAATAAAAAAATTACCTTGACTTGACTGTATCTGAAATCCTGCAAAAAATAAATTAATAAGATCCATTATGATTTGTAATTTTTAAATAAATAAGCCTACGCTGGTACGCCTCATTAATTTTTGGTTATTAATTTATTATGACATTAAATTTCCATTACGAATTGATTGATTGTAATAATTTACTCCAATATAAACAAGACTGTCAATGCAGTTATAATATAGACGTAGTTTAAACAATGTTAAGAACTGAAATAGATTTAATATTTATTACACTGTAGAGGGGTGAGTTAATGAGTAATGCAAATTTTATCTATTTTAAGAAGATAATTTTTTCTGTCAAAATAAGTCAAAGATAAAAGTTTTAACTATAAGAAAAAGTAATTGAAGACAGTTATTATATTGAGATATGCATGCAACACATTATAGACCGAAATAATGTGGATTTAAGTAAGTCTACAGACGCTGAAGCATTCTTTAACATGCTGATTTTGATAAGTGTGGCTACTTACCGAGAATCAAAATGACAATAGTCAATAATAACTCGGATGAAATGCTTTTATTATTCATTCTTAAAAGATTTCTAGCCATCAGCGATGAAACGCTAGACCTATAAACAAATTATAAACATATTTAAAAGTCAGTCATATCGGTAGTATACAATAAATATCAAAATGAATATAAAGGCCTACTTTCGCTTTTAATTTTATAATTGTATTTTACGTTTGATTTTGATTACTGTTATAACTAAATCTCGAAGATAGCCGAATTGCAATTCCTGACTGCTGACAAAACTTATCGTGAAATGCATGACTTTTTAAGTCTTGCAATTTTTTTGGCAGATTTCAAATACAATTTCTATAATAAAAAGTGTCCTTGATGCGCTTGATGCTATTTATACGATTGATTAGCTGATTGGTTGATTTTGTTTTAGAATGATAGACCCTAACTGTTATCTTTTTTTCTTTATTTGCATCGTAAATAAGCCTACGCTGGTACGCCTCATTAATTTGCATATTATTATCGTTATGATCTATTGTTGTTATTTATAAATATAACTAATTTTTAACTATAATTTTTTTAATTATTTCAATAGCAATTGTTAGTTACATAATTACTTGTCTCAATTTGGGTTGAGCCAACAGTGCAGGTCTACACTATATAAAAGATGATTTCTATATACTTTTTATCAATGATGTATATCCAAGGTTATACCCTATTTTAGCTCAAGTGCATACAGTAAACTGTAATCGTAAATTTACTACAAATACTGTTTACGTATAAATTTCGATTTTATAAATTAAATGTCATCTATGAATATCATTATCTTAGCACAACTTACCAATCGAGAGATAAGAAATTAACTATGAAATGTTTGTTCATAAACCAAACGTTGTAGCCCTTGCGCTTCGCAGTAGCCTACCGGAGAGTGCTTAAGAGCTTTAAGAGCAACAGAGCGTTGAATTTTAAAGTTTAGAGACAGTTAATTAACGACCATCTATTAGTTAACGTTATGCTTCGTTTCCTGATAGATAACCACCGTGAATCTGCAATCTGTTGACACGCCCATGTTGCATTATGATTCTGAAAAGTTTCATCGGCAAGCGCTTGGCTGATCATAATGTGATGTTCTTCTTAAAGGTCAACGTTAAATAGCTAAGGCAATTCGTTATCAATGGTTGAGATTGATTTATTTATTATAGCCTACTAAAAAGACAAAACTTATATAGTGTAATAATAAGTTACATAGTGTAAAGTAGTATACAAAGAGTTAGTAGCCACTTTGCGTCGTCGCTTCGTCTCTATTATGTATGTTCTCGATTTATTTTTTATGTTCTTGAATCATTTTAGTAAAAAAAGTTTTTAATTTCTCAGTCTCCAAACTCTCTTCATTTTATATCTATATATGGTATATTACGATATATCATATATTACATCTTATATATATTATATACAGCCCATATATAATGTTGAATCCGCATGGTCGTTACTGTGCCTCACCAGCAGAAGCTATTTGTCTATGAGTCATCTTGCTTTTCATATTGGTTTATTTGTGAACTTGTCTCAGTACAAAATTATTTTGAGAAAGTATACACTTAGATGCTTGCAATATATGGTGATGATATTTTAATTTGTTTTAAATCAGTGGTGATAGTTCAAAATATTCACAAATTTCAAAATACTTCTTCCTGGTTTTGAATCTAGATTCAAAGCACTCTCCTGCCGATCACTAACCTTCATCCTTTTGCTGATGGACTGTTTTGAAATCGGGTTAAAAACGGAGTGATGGGAAGTGTTGGAATCAAGGTTCAAATTATGTAAGGGGATGCTTCGAAACTAATATCTCGTAAACCCACTGCTTAAGCTTGAAGATTTTCGCTGTTGATAACGTTAATGACCAACAGTTTATTATTAGACATTGAATGTTATTTGCTTTCTTATAAGAATGCAAAATATTGTTCCCGATAATAGCATGACAGATTTATCTGAGCTACACAATCAATGTTTACCAATAAATCAAAAAGTTTAACGGCAAACCGTGTAAACATAAACAACATTCATTATTTTTATTACCAACATATTAGAAATACTTTTTGTAGCTATTTTGTAACACTAAAAATTATAATTAAAATGATATTAATCAATACTGATGAATAATGAGTTTATTGACATGACTATCATATGATATGGTCAAAATTTCTCAATAATTTGTCTAACAGGATTTTTACGTCATAATATTTCTTAGACAATCAGTCTTCACTTCCAACCTCACTTCATAGCCTCTTTATTCTTTACTAGTTGGTGCCTAATGATAACAATTATGCAATTGCATATGTTATGTTGATGAAAACTGAAAATGTTTACCATGATTTCCTGATATTCAAGAACTGCATTAATTTTTACTTCATTACTCAGGAAATGCATTCATTTTTTATAAAGTATCATCATTTCAACTTTTTTCAGGGAAAGGGGCAAAAAAATCCAAAAAATCGGGTGATGTCTTTTTATTTTCTAAGTTTTCACTTTTTATTTTTTTAGGTTTTTATGTCTTTCTTCAGCATTTTGTCTATTTCAAATTTCTTTTTCTCATTTTACCTTTATTACACCCGTTTTTCGAACGCATTATTACAAACATTAGCCTACTAATTCGGCAAATACAGTTCATAATTTGCCTTTTCAGGGGTTGGGGGGAAAGTTTTTAAAATCAGTTTTTATATTTCACATAAGTTTTGAAATTATTAAGATATCAAAATTTCAAAAATTAAGTTCAATGGTAAAATTATTCCGGAAGTAACATGGTTTAGGTGAGTTTAGCAATAGAAATCATTAGCATTAGACAATGCTATAGGATCACTTGTGTGTTTCTAAATTATAAAAATTAGAATTAATAGTTTGAAGTCGTTATTTAGAAATATAAATTTAGACATCATTGTTATATGAGTATACTATAGCAACTATGGGCCAATGCCTAATAATGATGAGATAGCATTCATACTGTTAAAGTTTTTTATAGCTTTGTACACATTAGTACACAAATGCTATTAAGCGAGTAAACTACAGTCGGAAATCAATTTTAAAAACCAAGCAAGATTTGATTTATAAAAATATATGCAATATACTTAGACTACAAAAGGGTAATGCTATATCGGTCTGGTAGGGGTATCGTCTTGCAAGTAGTGCAATGACGCTGGCCGACCAAAAATGATTTAATATCTTAAAAATGATTTAGTGTTTTAACGAAATGATAAATAGGGGGACTGCCTACCTTAAGTAAAATATCTTATCTATGCTAATTTCGTGAATTATTACTTAAATGATTGCATGAATTAATTGATGAATTGCTTCTGATGCTAGATGTTTTATTGCCTGTATTTATTTGGCACGTGGAGTTTCTGTTGATAACAATTTTTGAAATATTACATTTTTTGTAACATTTTGGGAGGTTTGTGGAATATAAAAATTACTCGAGCTATTTTGTTTATCATCAGTCTTTATAAGATGATCAATTGATGCAAATATGCCTCTGAAATACGAGTAAAATAGTGAATGTGAATGTGTAACATAAATAAACTTGACGATATCATTGATATTGTTGATATTCTGTCAAATATTTGAAAATTTCACTATTTCACAATTTTTTGGCTATTGTTTTTTTTATAATAAGAAACACTCATCTCTGATCACATCCTGTAAACTCGCGTCTAAGTAAGTATCCTATATAAAATACTTGAACGCCTGAATAAAATAAAAGCTACAAATCATAATTATTATTCGTTAATTTATCATAATGAATAGTCAACTCTCTATTGTCATTCATCATGGCGGCTCTTTGCCCCAGTTAATTATATCTAACAGTTAGAAATAAATATTAAACGACCTCAAAGGCCTTGTGAAAGTCTACGCCCTTTTGATTGAAGGATAAAAGGTTAATTTTTCAATGAAACTTTGGCGTGGTCGGTTAAAACTTTCAGTTATCTTCAAACTTATCTACTATCTAGTTGTACGCTGTTATCAAATAATACATTCACTGAATTTCAAATATTATTTCGGATAAGAGTCAAATTTTGCTTGTCATCGTCGCTTGAAGTTATTTAGGCAAGAATCTGTCATTTTCGATTTCGAAGTCATCTGTGATTGATTTAATATTTGCAGCTGAAAGTCCATTCTCTGTATACAGCAACAAGTATAATATAAAGTGTTTTTTTATTATATAAAATATTTGCTAGAGTGATAATATTTGGAGATAAATTTGAGGATATGTCATAAAATAGTAATATAGTGAATTCAAGTTTTTGTTAATTATCAAATGTAGGCTACTCGGCAGATAAATTTACTGCAGTGCGTTAAACTGAGATTATCCGTATATACTATACGGATGATCTCAATTTAAGTATTTTTATTTTGTAAATAATAAGTCTACCGTCAGTCTTAAATAAATGGACATTATGGTTATAAATTATGGAATCCCAATGATGGACCAAATGATGGAAAAAGTAAACTCACTAGATTTTATGAAAAAAGTTGACAAAAGAGAGAGTGCCTTAAATTAACTCTAAGCAATTTATAAGTTAATTGTTTTTAGGCGATTTCACTAAATCAAATGTATTTTTTTTTTACTTGTTTCTTAATTGAAGACACTCTTATCAATACCATTATTGATAACGCAACTAGAAAACAATCAAAACAAATGCAAAATTAGATAGACGATTTATATTATTACATATTTGCCTATTTGTTAATTCAATGCGTAAACAATAGGCGTATAATATTGCATTACAAAATATTACGAACTAAAACAGTTTAAACGTTTTCAATAGTCCTACAGCGTTTAACAATAAAAGTAAAACAACTGAACACACTCAATAATTTATTTTTCCTAGTACGTTATTTTTTAATATCATAAATAATGGAAACAAATTCAGCTTAATTTTAGCTCCTTACAACAACAGGTACTAAACAAGCTGGATATATTAATTATTCTAATCACTAACAATGCAACTACACTATACATGACAATAATATAGTATTTTACACGCGTTCTAGATTTTGCAGATATTATGATCTTTTCATGAGGTCATTTCGTGTGTCGTATTTACAGGAATTTCAGCTTCTTTCACATAACGATAGGATTTTTTTCAGTCATGACTATTTTTAATGGCAAAAATAGACAGTTTGGACAAAATATTTTAAACTGCAAGGTTAATGTCAAAATATGAGGCCTTAATTCTCTCCACAAATGTACTAATATGCACCTTTTCAGCTATAAGAACCAAGTAATTGCTTTTCCAAAAAACTGTTTAGAAAGCAGGCTATTTATACAATTGATTAATGAAATAAAAGAAAATTTAGAAGTGTATTAATTCCAAAATTATCCCTCTTGAAGAATTTTCAAAATAGGATATCGTTTATAGATATTTTGCCATTGCTTATATCCTGGCTATGTATTTATATTCCAATTTCGAATGTAACTTTAGTTTTGAGTATATAATAAATTGAATATATATACACGAACATTCATCAAAATATCATACGTTTGTAAACAAATAATGATCGAAACATATTTCAACAATTTATCGCTGCAAAAGTAAACCTAGCGCTTAAAACGTATGCGGTTCGGTAATAGTACAATAAAAAACTAAAATAAATGTCTCGTTGAATAATTTTTAACTTAGTATACTCTGACTACACGGTAGTTTATTTCAAATAGACCCATATAAGAACAACAATTAAATTACATCGCTTCAATTGGGAAAGACAGTGATATCAACACAACATTAGTTTGTGTAATGTCAATGGGCGAATTGAGCTAATTTAGAGGGGGGTTAAACCAAGGCGATCCCCCGGGAGTGTTGAAGTATCGTTTCACGAATGAAGTCGAAGGTATCTAATCGAAAATAAAAGTATAAATTAATGTATTATATTGGGTTTATAATGCTGAAAATATAGATTAAATAACATATAATATTAATGCTAAAAATATCGATCTTTTTAGCAATATCATCTCGTTTCTATGTTAATATTATATAAACAATACTGAAATTATTATTTAATTACTTATTAGCTTCTACAGTATTATTGCATTAAAAAAAACAAAGATATGTTTCAGAAGATTTGCAATAAATCGAATATTATGGAACAAGTGAGAGTGCAAATAAAGTTTTCTAAAGAATCATTTACCAATAAATAATGCTCATTATCATCTTACATGATGAATCGTAACTTAAATTTATTGAAACTTAATTTTAGAATC
>JAQIXG010006301.1:0-10460 GCA_034700105.1 Oconnorella tubifera
TAGCTTACGTTCCTCTACTTCGTTTCATTTCTTTCATTCTCATCTTAAAACTTATCTATTTCCACCTTAGATTTTTTCTTTTACGGACTGATTTCCCGGCTAAATGGTTTCCTCTCTCAGTTGATGGTTGTCCTCACAGCTTGGGTGGAGCATGTGTGGTCTTTCCCGATACTGAGGGACGTCTGCGACATCGTCCCTCGACAGTTAAACAGACGTTAAATTTTTATTGATTGATTGATCAATGTAGAGATTGAATCAGACAATGCAGATACAGACTGCAATTGACAAGTCACTAAACAGACTGCTTGTTCTCATTATAGAATACATGAACACAAGCTATCTAATAACATGCAGCCTGAATGTTTCTTTTTCCCCATTTTGTTTCTTTAATGAAATTTATTGTAATATTTAAAAGAAACATCTAGTAGAAAATAGTGCATAATTCATTATAGCTTTTACATCATGTACACATTAACTTAAATATACACCCTGGAAAATTTTGTTATTTTATTTCAAAGCTAATGTTGCATCAGCACAAAAATATCAATTAGTGACAAGCTGTGACTTACTTGTTTGTAAGTCTGTTATTTAATCAATCTCTCTTTCTCTGCTTACTTGTTAGTTTTCTTTGATTTTTAATCAGTTTGTTTACAAGTATGCATCTGCGTTCATGTCTGTTTACTTTTTCATACTTGCCAAAATGGCACAAAAAAATGTATAAGAATGGCACAAAAATACATCAAATTGCAAAAACACACCAAATGATATAAAACTATATAAAAATATATCATGATAAGATATAGCACAAAGCTAAATGACACAGAGACATAAAATGACATAAAAACAAAGCAAATTGACAAGTATTTACCATTTTTTTATTTGGAAAACAAACAAAAGTCAGCCGTGAAGTGCTGTCTGGACCTAGAGGCACTTCCAAGTGCAGATTCCTCAAAAAAGGTTCAAAACTTTTATTCAAGTTTTTCTCCAGTCTGACCCCCACTAACGCTGCCCCCCTATCACCACACACAGCGTCCCCCTCGTTTAACCATGGCGACACAGGAGGGGGAGTGGGAGGTCTCTCTTTCACCTTGACAACCGTCGTTGCCTTAGCGATAATTGTCATGGTATCAATTGCCTTGGCGACGGTTGCTTCTGATGGTTTTATTGATAAGACAAATGAGGAGGGATGGTTGAGGTGAGGGACAGTTACTTTGGGTGGAATTCTAATCGGTTGAATGGGCGCATCAATGGGCTGCTTAATGTCAGCCTTAAAATAAGGAAACAAAAAGATATCTTTAGCAAGGCCTCTTATAGTAAAAAGCCCCACCCCTCTAGCACACTAACCAATGTCAATCTAGAGCAATGTTTTCTAATAGATATTAATTAGATGGCTTAACTGCTGATTCAATGTTTTGGTTAGGGTTAGAAAAGCTAAACTTAAAGAGTTTGTTACATGTCCTGACAAATTAGAAGACCGGCTAAAGGGTGCATCGCGTATATGACAATATAACAAATCAATTACAATATTTACTCAATTTTGTGGATGCTTTAGGTCCAAGTCTATCTCTCTCATAACTTCTCCATAAACTCAAAGGAACTCTTGAAGCTCATGATAAATCAACTTTTTTCATTTTGTGACTTAATGTCACATCAGCACAAATAGTTATTTAGTGACATGTTGTGAGCTAGATGTGCATAAACTAAGTGAAGAGTGAACGCCTGATTCTTAAGTAAATTATTTTTCTTTTATAATCACAGAGCAAGCAACATATAAAATAGCATAACAATGATTTGACTTGAAATAAGACTTAAAAATTAAAAAAAGCTCACATCAACTGAAGAATTATTGTTCGCCTCTTGTTCAATATGTCTTCTTTTTGCATTCACACCCAAGTCATAATCATATTTCATATAATCATCATCTTCTTCGACATCATCATCATCATCATCATCGACATTATACCAGACTCGTTCATGTCTCTTCCTCAAACTTCTCACACAGTTGTCATCCAACTGTCCCACATCTCCACTCCCTTTAAAAATATTCTCATTCACCTTTTCAACAACAGGATCTTTTTCATTTTTACAAGCCATGGCAACCTTTTCTTTCTCCTCAAAGCCTTCATCCACCACCACCACCTTCTTCTCTTCATTCTCAACAACATCTTCCTGCTGTACCATCTGTGGTTCTTTCATATTCATCCTATTTGATATTCTCCTTGATTGCCTGAATGCATTCCTTGCACGACGTTTCCTGTTGCTTACAACCACCTTTGAATTATTGCTGTTCTCTTCATCATTCTTAACATCACTCGTTTTATCAATCGACGACTCAGCATTTTTCAATGAAACAAACCTCCCATTTGCTACTCGCTTTATTGCACTCAAGGGACCCACAAACTTTTTCCTAACTTTTCTACTTTTACCACTTGATGAATCGACATTTTTAACTGCAAGAAACTTCCCATCCTCCGCTCGTCTAATAAAAATTAAAGGCTCCATCAACTGCGGTTTTGTCACTTCGGTCCTGATCTTTAATACTTCCGGTTCCTTTTTGATAACAGATTTTTTCTTTTCTTTCAAATCAGAGTTATCAGGAGTCTTCCTATTTAACGTTACCTCTTCTGCTTTCTTTCTTTTCAGTAATGCTACCAGTAACTTCTTTTCTTTCGCAACTTCCACCTTATTTTCCGATAAAAGCACAACTTCTGATTTTTTACGATTCTGATTTTTGATACTTTCAGATCTTGACTTCCCATCATTATGAACCCCTACACTATCCTTTTCCTTAGGTGTTAGTCTTCCCACTTCTCGGCTTTCCCTGTCTATAGTTATTTTTTTCGTTTGTTCAATTTGTTTAATAGCACCTTCCCTATTTTTAGAGAAATTTTTTTTCTTCTTTAAAACAATCGTTGGAAAATGCTTTTTCAATTTTTCAGAACTCGCGCTTCTCTCATTCCTTTGGCTTAAAGTCACTGTATTTATCTTAGTACTTTGTTCATCGCTACTCTGTGACTTACTCCATAAAACTTCAACTTCTGTCTGCTGACAGGGCGACTCTTCATCTCGTGAAATGATCCTTGACTTGCCTCGAGTCACACGAACAGAATTATCACCATTACTATCTAAATCAAGCACCGCAGTTTTTGAAGTCACAGTCATCTCATTTTCGCTTCTATTTCGACTTCTATCACTATTACTCCGGTAGTTTAATCTACCTCTCTCTGAACCCCGAACAACCCTACTACTCGCCTTGCCACCTCTTCTTGCAAAATTCCCAGTTCGTGGAACACCCAATCTAGGTTCAGCCTCAATTTGTTGCTTATTTGCTGTATCATCCCTTGATCGATTACTTGACTGCATGCATTCAAGAACATGTCCAACAAACCTATCTGTTATGTCTTCATCTGTTAAAGATCCTTCTTCCTTAAGTTCTTGTATTAGCTGTAAAAGTTGTAGTTGTTTAGCAGCAATTGAAGTAACCCCACTTCTTCTACCAGTGATTCCAGAAACACCAGCTACTTGCTCTTCATTCTCTTGAATCTCCACTGAACTTAAATCTCTTTCTCCCACTGCTCTAGATTTCTTTTCCCCATTAATATTCCGCTTTGACTTGCCAGTAGTTGATTTTTCAGGAGAAACCAATCCGTCTTGGTTATTCACAATAGGCTCCATATCCTCACTCCCTCCAGAAAAATTAGGCAAAGGGGTAAGAGGTAGAACAGGTCCCTCTGCAAGAACAGCTGAAGGTTTCATAAGCTGTTGAAGAACAACTGCTCCTAAAGCTTGCATGAGGACAGTACGCTGGGCATCAAGTCCTGAGGCATTTGGCGGGCAAAGCACTGGAGGGATAGATGGAAGAGAAGGCGCATAAAACTGATTCTGCTGTACTTGCTGTGTATTGGCTTGGTTCTGCTGGGTATACATTTGCATTAAATGCTGTGGTAACATTTGACTTTGTTGCTGTGGTAACATTTGACTTTGTTGCTGTAGTAACATATGACCTTGTTGCTGCGGTAACATTTGACCTTGTTGCTGTGGTAACATTTGACTTTGTTGCTGTGGTAACATTTGACCTTGTTGCTGTGGTAACATTTGACCTTGTTGCTGTGGTAACATTTGACTTTGCTGCTGTGGTAACATTTGACTTTGTTGCTGGCCTATCTGCCTTGCCAGCTGAAGACTATTCTGCTGGATTTGAAGTAGCTGATCATCAGTTTGCTGACGTCTTTGCTGCAGATCCTCAGTCATCTGAAATTGTTGGCCAGCAGGCTGTGACTGCTGGTCAACAGCTAGCTGGCCCTGTGCCTGAACAAACTGATGCTGCATAGAGTTTGGCATATAACCTAGCTGCTGAAACATTGAAAGATTCTGCTGCTGATTGCATAACAGCAAATTTCTCTGCTGTTGCGCATCTAAAGAACCAATTCCCCCTATTTGACCAACATTACCTGAACTGCCGGCTATCATCGCATTCCTAGAATTATCAGAAACACACGCCATACCCATTTGACCATTAGGTCCATACGAGTTTAGCACTCCTAATTGTCCTAATCCGCTCACCTGCGATATCCCAATAGAATTTGAAGGGTATCGAGGGACGGAATTCGACTGGGCAGAACCAAACTGTCCATCACTTGACTGAGCCTGCATTGACAAATTCTGCGGTTCATGAAAGAATTGAGATTGAGAAGAATTCTGATAAGAAAGAGAAACATTTGGAAGTCTAAGATTCATTTCAGGTGACCATAAGTTAGTTTGCAGGGAGGAACCGCTTTGGTGTAAAGAACTTTGTGAAGAAGGAACCAACCCAGGAGAAAGAAATGTATTCGGAATAGTATTAGCATTTACTACGGAAGGTCTAGGTGCTGGAATAGCTGAAACATAAGCGGTATTAACCTTGTCCGCCGCTGTAGATGAAAGATTCAATGGATCTGATGGTCCTTGAGGATGAGATAAATATTTTCGAGCATTTTGTTTTGACATTCGACCAGTTCTTGACGGACCTGTAGAGTTACGTACTTGACTAGTATTTATCTGATTGGCAAATATATTGCCATTAGGAACAGCCTGGGAACAATTAGTGTCACTCTCCAGAGTGTTTACAAGAAAGTTTTGGAGTTCCTGAGGAGTGGGTTTTATATCTGGGCGGTCAGATCGAGTGTCAATACTATGATACAACTTTCTAAACGACATTAGGGTTCTGATTAATTTCTATTCATTCTGTGCCAAAATAGTTCTAACAAAGTATCACAGTTTTACTGTATAAACTGAAGTAAATGAAATCTAAAAAAGATTAGAATTTAGCCTTATTTCATTTCCTTTATCGGAAATACTGACAGATAGTCAGATAGATAGAAAGACAGATGGAATGACAGATGGATAAAAGGTTGGATAATTGACACAGGCAGACTGAGATTAGACAAATAAAGATAGAAGATTAAGAGTCAAAGATCTCTTATAGTGCTTCGCATTTATTACTCACATACCGCAACATCATCTAGCTGGCAAGATACTAGAATACACGGATAAAATGGCCATGTCCATTTTGTCTTACAATAAAATGAACACAATAAATTAAACATCAGAAATGATAAAAGAACAATAAATAGGAGCAATATCTGATTTCTGCAGAGGTTTGAGTGTTTGCTGTTTTGTCTGATTTTGTGTAAGTAAATGTATATAAATAACGTCCAAATAATTCAAAGTAACAGTTTCTTCATTTTAAATTGTCATCATGCACTTGGTGCAAAACTTCATAAGTGACCAATTTCTTACAAACTTTTGTCATAATACCTTTCTTGGTAATATTAATGTTTGGCTTCACAATACTATATCATTATTTGACTTCAAAATACTATATTTTAACATCTAAAAATTACTTGCTATATTGAAATCATTTATTCTCTTTTAATGATGTATATTTATTATTTTTTTATTTACTGGCATTATCCTATATTCTATTGCATTCAATCTACTATTATTTTCATAATAAACTCATCGTGGATTTCATATATACCATTATTGAGTTACATCAATATATTCACCAAACTCTATCTTTATAACCCGATAAGATGTGAAACCAAAAAACACCACATTCATTATCTATAATATTTGAGTACATTATTGAATAGTTGATCACTATATTCAAAAACTGGCGCATTCTGTCCTGTAGGGCGGAATTCGACTATTTATAAATATAGTTATTAATAGCGTTGAATAGTTATTAATAGTATTGGTCATTTTGTCCTTGTCCATTTTATCCTGGTTCAAATGGTAATGGTCATTTTGTCCGTGTCCATTTTATCCTGGTTCAAATGATCAGAGTCATTTTGCCCGTGTCCATTTTATCCTAGAATCAAATGGTCATTTTGCCCGTGTCCATTTTATCCTAGGATCAAATGATCACGGTCATTTTGTCCGTGTCTATTTTATCCCAGGATCAAATGATCACAGTCATTTTGTCCGTGTCTATTTTATCCTAGAATCAAATGATCACGGTCATTTTGTCCGTGTCTATTTTATCCTAGGATCAAATGATCACAGTCATTTTGTCCGTGTGTATTTTATCCCAGGATCAAATGATCAGGGTCATTTTGTCCGTGTGTCTTTTATCCCAGGATCAAATGATCAGGGTCATTTTGTCCGTGTCCATTTTATCCCAGGATCAAACGCTCCCATTCAGTTTCGCACCTCACCGACTTAGTGTTAGAGATGGTTTTTATTTTTTATTCGTAAATAATCGCCATTGTATGAACGATAATTGAAGAAACACTGTGTAAAGCATACAATTTTTTTTTTCAAAAGTGTTCGATGTAGTTCGAATTTCGTGACGAGACTTGATTTATTATATTCTTTATCCTTTCTTATATATGTGGCGTCATTTTTATTCTAAAAGCTTCATGAGGTACGAAACCGAATTCGCCCTGTGTCACAGATTTTAAAAGTTGCCGTATTTGCATAATTTAAATAAAATTTGCATATTTTGCATAAATGTGACGTCATCAATAGGGTAACGTTTTCTATTCACGACAAAGTTTATTTGTTTAATTATAAAATAAATTCAAAGCAACAACTAAAATAAATCATCTCATTGTAGAGAAAGCAATACAGTCAGATCACAGACTGATTGAATTTTCGCTTAGGGGGGGGGGGGGGGTTCATTTGTACATTTTGTAATCATTTTACATGCTACTTTTGGAATCATGTTGAGTTTAACTTAGGTTTAATTTATCTCAACTAACAAATCTTAAGTTTATATTTTAAACAATACTTATAAGCAGAAATTATTCTCAAAATAAAAGCTACTATCCAATTGGATTTGAATCAAACAATGTTTGATCGTCATGATTTAACCTAGAACTTATTTCAAGACTAATATAATCATAGTTGATAATGAAGTAATGAGATGGACACTTTGCGTTGAGTCATCAAATTCAGTTGCAGCACTAGTAAAAAATTACTTGCAATTTTGCATGTAGGATGCTAGATGAATAAAGCGCGTATAGAGATCAGATTAATTATGATATAAATTCAATCTTTTTGTATAATTGTACATTTACTATATTAATGCGGCATGTTAAGTTGAAGGAAAAAAGTGATCCAACAATTTACTATAATCAATCTTTATATTTACTTATTTATATTTTGTGATTAAATTAATGATATAACGTTCAAGGAAAAAATTGAATTTTATTATTAATCAGATATAAACGATCAATTTGAGCGTTTAATCTCATGATTTCATTTGAAATACTGATTTAATTAACAATGGAGAAATAATAGAAATATTTGAAATATATTTGAATTGTTTAATCGTCATAATTAAGCATTAATCATCGGTGGCACGAAGCGATTGAACTGAAGTTTGATCTCAAAATCTAATCAATTATAAGACAAATCATATTTTCATGCATTCAATCAACTTTTTTATCACAAAACTGACAATAATCATAATTTGAAATTTGAAGATTTAGTTTTTCAGAAAATCTATATATTTAGTATTGAAAATCATATTAAAGACAAAATTAGTTGTGATTTAAGTGTAGAAGTTTAGATAATTGAGGTGTGGAGTGCGGGGGGGGGGGATTGTTTACTTTGCAGCACGTGGGACTAAAATCTGAAAGTAAATAAAAAAATTAAAATTAAAATCATTTTGTAATAATTAATAAAATGAAATAATTTAGCAGAATATTTAAGTCATAAATTACTCTTAATAATATATTTATATTAAATTAATGGTAGAAATAAATTAAATAAAAGGTTACGTAAATAAATCTAAATATAGTTTTTTGGGAATGTTTCGGTTTCGGTTCTTACGAAATAGTTTTGGTTTCTGAAATCGTAAATTGTTTATCGATTTATTAGTGGACGGGGGAGTTAATGTCGTCTTTCTATTTGCAGAAATCTAGAGTATTAGATTGTACTGGATATTTCTGTCCTTCTATTGCATTGTAGAAGTCTTATTGTCTATAAAAAGGTTTTGAATATATGTTAGTTGAATTAAAGCTAAGAACAAAAGATTAAGATTTGAATTAAATAAATAGAACGATCTGAGAATTTCTTAAAGAAAGATTTAGATATATAATTTGCCGTGAAAATGTTGTTTTGTTTATTAATAGAAGGTGTCGGGATAAAATCAAAGAAATAAAATTCAATTTCAGATAATCGTAGTAGATTTTGAAAATATTTCTTTTTATGCTCTTATTATATTATTGAATGTCATTAAAGACTATGCTGCTGAATTAAGTAACTCTTTGTTAAAGGGTGCAGCGAGATGTCTAATATTGCAAGCTTAACTCAAACACAAATTGTTACTTAGGGGAACGGACATTTCCCCCCCCATTCGGTTTCGTATCAAAGGCTCTCAAACGCTCTTTCAGTCTCGCACCTCACCGACTTAGTGTTAGAGACGGTTTAGGGTTAGATTTTTTGTTAGATTGTAACTAGAGTCATGATTAGGGTTATTGAGACGGATCAGACGTATTTTGCAGTTATAATCAGAGAATTTAGCTAATTTTTATTTTTTATTTCTAACAATCGCCATTTTATGAGCGATATTTAAAGAAACACTGTGTAAAGCAAAAATTTTTTTTTTCAAAAGTGTTCGATGTAGTTCGAATTTCGTGATGAGACTTGATTTATTATATTCCTCATCCTTTCTTACATATGTTGTCTTATTTTTATTCTAAAAACTTCATGAGGTGCGTAACCGAATGGGACCCGCCTAATTTACATTTCGTTTTGAATTCCAGTTTACATTCACATTCAAGTTCGTATAAAATTTATAAAAAATTATCATCTTTTTTAGACAATATCTTCACGACCACGGGACTCAGGTTCGGTTTCTTGACATCGATGGAATGAGCGGACACAGGGCTTTAAGGGGGTGTATGACGCCAAAAATTCCGTCAAGGGGTTAGGGTGCTACGGGCCCGAAGTGGAGCCATGGTAGATTTTTTTGGATTTTTTTCACAATTATAAAAAAGTGAACCTTCACGTGGCCGAATATTCGCCGTCACGTGACTAAGGTTGGGTTTCTTGACTTCTCTGGAATGAGCGGACACTGGGCTTTAAGGGGGTGTATCACAAAAAAAAATCCGTCAAGGGGTTAGGGTGCTACGGGCCCGTAATGGAGCCATGGTAGAATTTTTGCAAAATTTTTGACAATTATAAGGTACTAGTAACATCATGTACGTGATACACTAGTAACGATGACGTCATTTACTACTAATGATGACGTCATATACCAGTCACGATGACTTCGTTTACTAATAATGATAACGTTACATACTAGGAGCGATGATGTCATTTACTAATAACGATGACGTCATATACTACTGTGGCGGGCGGCTGGTCACTCCAGTCACTCTGGTCACTCTGGTCACTTCAGACACTCAGATCTCTGGTCGCTCTCTCATTACTCTGGTCACTCTAGTCTCTCCAGTCACTCTGGTCACTGTGGTCACTGTGGTCACTCTCATCACTCTCCAGTAACTCCACTCACTCCGGTCACACTGGTCACTCCAGTCACTCTGGTCTCTCCTCTCCAGTCACTATGTTCAGTCTGGTCACTCTCGTCTCTCCAGTCACTCCGGTCATTCTGGTCACTCTCGTCACTCTGGTTGCTCTGGTCTCTCCTCTCCAGTCACTCCATTCAGTCTGGTCACTCTCGTCACTCCGGTCACTCTGGTCACTCTGGTCTCTCCTCTCCAGTCACTCTGGTCTCTCCGGTCACTCTGGTCTCTCCAGTTACTCTGGTCTCTCTCATCACTCTGGTCACTCTCGTCACTCTGGTCACTCTCATCACTTTGGTCACTCTGGTCATTTGGTCTCTCCTCTCCAGTCACTTTGTTTAGTGTGGTCACCCTGGTCTCTGCAGTTACTCTGGTCTCTCCGGTCACTCTGGTCTCTCCAGTTACTCTGGTCTCTCTCATCACTCTGGTCACTCTCGTCACTCT
>JAQIXG010006302.1:0-10458 GCA_034700105.1 Oconnorella tubifera
TCTGAAATCTTAAGTATATTATCATTACACTTAGAATTTAAATCATTTAAATCTTTACTATACAAGAATAAATTTGTGTCGTCGGCAAATAATCTAGGTACAGCTTTGTCAGTTACATTAGGTATATCGTTAACATAAATTAAAAATAAAACAGGTCCAAGAACGCTACCTTGCGGTACCCCACAGTTAACATATAGCAATTCAGGTTTACAATTTCCAATCGCTGTATATTGTTGTCTATTTGTTAAATAATCTTTTGTCCATTTATGTACCGTTCCCCTAATACCATAGTTAACATAGTTGTATAATTTCTGTAAAAGTATCTGATGATTCACAGTCAAATGCTTTTTGTAAATCAAAATGAATACCAGCGATGACATAATTACCGCCTTCAAGCCAAGCATAAATTTTATCTAATATTTCTACTACTGCAACAGTAGTGGAATGATTTCTTCTAAATCCAAATTGATAATTGTATAAAATGTTACTTTTTTCGAAAAACATTAATAGCCTACGACACATTATTTTTTCAAATATTTAAAAAAAAATAGATAACAAAGAGATAGGTCTATAATTACGAGGAAGTAAAGGATCATCTTTTTTAAAAATTGGAATTATCTTGGCAATCTTTAATTTTTGAGGATATTTACCCGATGACAGAGACAAATTATAAATGCATCGCAGCGATAGTAAAATTTGTTCGGTTATTTGATGAACTATTTTTGAATTAAAAACATCGGGACCCGATGTTTTTTTTCTTTTTATACGATTAATCTCAGTAACTATTTCGCTAGTAGTTATATTATCACAATAAAAACTATTTATAACAGAAGAATCAAAAAACTTTGTATATGCAGTCATACCGTGTGATCATTTGTCTGCAAGATTTACACCAACATTAGACACCAACATTAGTAAAGTTGCTATTTAACTCAGTAACGATTTCTTCTTGCAACACAACTTCATTATTATTAATTAACAGCTTTGTTATATTTATATCACCCTTATTATTCTTTTTTTTAAAGCTGCATAATTGATTTATTTGCGCCCAAATATTTTTCATACTATTTACATTAATATTGAATATGTTTTTATAACAGTTAGTTTCAGCAATTTTTGTAATTTTTATAAACATTCTTTTATAATTTTTGTATTTTGCTTCATCACTTGAATTATGAGTCGTAAGCCAAGCGCGATACAGAGCATTTTTGTGAGAACTTGAAATTTTAATTCCCCCTGTAATCAATTTTTGATCCTTTGCTCCACGTTTAGATAGTTTAATTAATGGATAATTTTTACAGAATGATTCATAGAGTGTGTCGTAAAAATTAGCGTATGCTGTGTCTGTATCGTTGATAGAATAAACATTTTTATGCCAATCCACGTTATCGAGATCATTTTTAAATTTAGCCATATTTTATCTGTAAATAGACGAACTTTGTGTTTCTTTTATTATACAAAATAAGAAAACTTGCAAAATGATCCGATATATCGCATGTAATATTTCCTGTAAAAAATTTTAACGGCAATTTGCAATTTTTTCCCTCAAAATAATAAATATGATCCACACTAGTAGAACTTTTTTGAGTGACTCTAGTAGGCAACAAAGATATTGGTAGAAAATTATAACACAATAATTTATCAATGTACTTAGACGTATCACAGTGAGAGTCATATTTTAAAAAATCAATATTAAAATCACCAATTATAATACACGGAATACGCTTAGAGCTAATTACTTGTATTTTTCCTTCTAGATAGTCGCTAAATTCTTTTACACTTTGGTTTGGATGACTATATATAGCTCCCACAATGTTTAATTTTTCACCCTTCTTAACTTCCATCCATAAATTTTCAATTTTATAATTGTTATTGACTTCTATGTTTAAATCAGTTCTTAGTTTAATATACAGATTACTACGGGCAAATACACCAACACCACCAATATTTGACATCAAAGGAAGATCATAATACAATATATAACCTAAATAAATCTTTATAGAATTGAATATTAAAACTTCACACTTCTTATAGTACAATTAAATCAAATTGTAGATTAAGGAAATAATTAATTGAATTAATTGACTTTGGTTTGCATTAAGGCTTCTAATATTTAAATGAAAGATGCTCAGTTCAATATTCGCTGCACTTATATTTCCATGTTTCTTATTAAATTCACTTTCTGTATAATATTCAACCTTTAGTGAATCATATATGGCGCTATCAGTTAGATCTGTTATACAATTCCTAAACTTTGCATCATCCATTCAATTACTAGCAGTCAAAATTCGATTTCAATTGAAACTTCAGTTATGTCCTTCAGTAGATTTTTAAAGTTTAGACACAATAAAATGTAAATAATACAATGTAGTCAAATAACCTAATGCAATAGGTAAAGACCGAAGTCTACTAGTACGTGTACATCAGCTGCTGATAGTATAATATTACAAATTTAAAAAGAAAAGAAGAAAAGAAGAAAACGGAGTAAACAATAGTGAATTACATTGAAAAAAAACCCAAAAAACTAAGATATAACATCAACGTTCAACAAAAAACTTAAAACTTAAAGAATCTATTAAAGTAAATGTGTACAAAATTTTGCAATTGAATTTGTTCAAATCAATTCACATTTACTTTTTCCAGTTTATCCATAAATATAAATATAAACAATATTTTTAAAAATTTTGTAAATTTACATATAAACTTAAAAAAAGCATAGTTATACTGTATACATATCAAACAGATATATAAGAGGACATAATTGTTAGCTTATATAATTCAATTTGTCTAATAATATCATTGAAAGACAACCATTAAAACAGTCCATTTTCTTAAATCACAGTTATCGTATAACACTATTACAATTTTATGAGTAATAATACTTTAAGGGTAAAAATATATAACTTTTTTTATCAACAAAAGTTTTATAACATTATTAACACTAGTAATATTTAAAATAAGTATAGTGATGAATTTTTTCTGATATTTAATTAAATTCTTTTAATTAATTAATTTCATTTTAATTAAATTAGATTCTTTTTGTTTAATGATAGTTAAATGTTTCTACATATGAACATTGCCATCATTATGATACTATAATTATGTAACAGTATGTTATTACTATGCCATATTTATACTTTAATACTTTAACCTCTAGGTAAATCAGATAAAGAATTCACTTGTTGAGGCCTACTATTGGGCAGATTTGAAAGTTTTATAAAAACCAATCCGTTACTTGTCCAGGCCGATTCGAGCTTCTTGTTTTTAGCAAGCATTCGTGCAGTGCTAAAGAGGGCAGCAGCGTCGTTGGTTAAGTGTTCATTGATGAAAACTTTTGGTTGCACTGTCTTGAGCCTCTTGCGAGCTGCGTAGACAGCGTCTCTTGCTCTGCGGTTACTGAAGCGAACAATAACCGCAGCATCGTCAGTGAAAGAAGTTGAAGATCTTTTCTTTGGCAGTCTATGAGCAACGGTAATGTCATTAAGTTCAATGTTGCCATTTAGTGTCTCTTTGCAAAATGAAATAACGCTTTGTTCCGTCTCACAGTAAGTGAGACAGAACAAACCGTTACCAATCCAATATTGAAAACCTAGCAAAAACAATAGAAAGCACAAAAAAGCATCTAGAATCTGTTTCTTAATATAAAGAACACTGTATAAAATAAAATCCTTATTTATAAAATGCAACTGCTTTAAAAACTGCTTTTGCAAAAAAAAATTAACTCAATTTAATTGTCTAGCTATCAGTTTTTGATTGGTTAATTTGATATCAAAAAACTTACATTAATAATTAATCGCAAATATATGAAATTTTAGTAACAAGAAGCCTGTGTACCTTCGTACCTTCAATTTACAACTCAATCATCAGCTTATATTGCGATAGAAATTGAACAAAATGATTTTACGAAATATTAGATAAAGATTGAATTACAAGATGTTATGCTTATGCGACTTCGTATGCTTACATGAAAACATTTGTTTAATATTATACATGAATTTTCTTAATTTATCTATCATTTCATTGCAATTTTTCATTTCTTTATATTAAAATCAAGATTTTAACAGATTAAACAGTGTTAAATAATAAATTTATTTATACAATTATAATGATTTAATGCTTTATTATATAAGTTATTAAAATTACCAGGGTACACAATCTAACGCTGTAATTAATTAATCATATATTGCGACTTACTAATTAACTTACTAAAACTAACTTATGTATTAACTTATTCATTACTCGCATTAATTCTGAACATTGATATATCAAATCTCTGATATATATTGATATATATGATATACATATATTGATATATCGAATATATGAAATACTAAACATATGTGAAATACTAAATATATACGAAATACTAAACAAATCTATATAATTAATAAATGTTGTCAATTAAAAACAGAATATCACTAATATCCTATTGGTTCATTCACCAAGTATGCAGCCTGCAGCCTGCAGCCTGCAGCAGCAGTCAATGCAAAAAATTCAACTTTTGATGAAAAATTGCTCTCTCTATCAAACTCAGTCAGCTTTGTCTTGTTCAAATCTGGAACAATTTGCAGCAAAAAATATTGTTTAGAGACAAATAAAAGTCTGAAATATAAAAATTCAATTAAATATAATGAAAGAGAAGTTTAAAATTAAGTGAAATTGCGTCGAGTAAGCATTTATATAATAAGAAAGAGAGTGTAGTGTCATTTTTTGAAAGCAAAAAATGTGTTCATTAAAATATATACGTTTATTGAAATTATATTCGTTATGATTACTGATTGTAATTAATATTTGTCATAATTACAAAGTCTCTGAAACTTCAGACACAATGTACATCGATAAAAAAGCATCCATATGTCTGATGAGTTTAGTTGCGATAAACTTTTTTTATACTTTAATCGTAATTTTAGATAAACTGTTTGATGCTGCGGCTAAATAATTTGCAATGTGACCGTAAATTTAAAACTAAAGAACAAAAATAAATCAAGAATACAGAAGGAGAAGAGTAGAAAAAGAAAAAGAGAGTAGGAGAAAGTAAAAAAATAAAAAAAGTTTGCCAAAAAAATGTGATAAAATGGAAATCGATTAAGATGTAATTTACTGTATGCTTGAATAAATAAAACAAACAAATTTCCAGCGCATTTATTAGTCGAAAATAAAATACACAACAATATAAAGTAAATATGAAGAACTATTAGATTTATACAGCAACAAATTAATGTTCATTTCAATTTAAATCTAATTTAATGTCACTGTTAAAACATAATATAATTTGTCTCTAATATAAATCGTTTTCAATCAACAGATCCGAACAGTTCAAAAAAATTTCAAATGAATATTATTTTATTATTATTTTATTTCATACGTGTCGGCCAATCATAAACGGCCTCTTGTGTACAGCTCGCGCACTATTGGTCAATGAGGAATGACTCTGCCTTCTCATTCAGGCTCCGCCCATCTTGGCCAATGATTGACACGTAATGATAAACAAAAGATCATAAAATAATCAGTTTTTGAACAACTTTTTAAAGCTAATAAATAGTAATAATATTAACAGCTAAATTGCTGAATTTTTTTAAAAATATCGTTAGATACAACTAGATTTGCTAATAAAAGTGTTGCTGAATAATTTTGAAACAAATTCATCGCTGAAAATTACTTCATCATTATAAAACAGCTTCAAATCTTACAATAAATTCAAAGCAAAAAAAGTGAATTATAACTCTACCAAAATATGACAGAGTAGATAACATCAAACAAACTACTTTTAAAAATCTCTGAAAATTTTCACAACTATTCTCAAGTATTTCATATTGAAAACAAGCTACCAACTTCAAATGATATAACAGCTCAATTAAATGTTTTAAAAGTGAGTTTTACTTTCATCTGTAACCATAAATTTTTAATCATTTTTTTAACTAAAGTGTAAGCTTCAAATGAAAGCTAATTTTCGATACCAAGATCTTTCTGAATAACTATGAGTACTGCACAAAACACAGTTTTCAATAAATGAATTAAACTGATTTATAATAAAACAGCCATTTATTATTATCTCCTACCGCTCTATAAGGCAGAGCTCTTTAGGCCAATGAGTCACTCTAGGCCAAAATAGCCCACTAGGCCCAAGTGGCCTGCTAGCACTCTAGGCACACTAGCCACAGCCTGCTAGCCCACCCAAACTGAATCTAGAAACAATCATAACTATAAAACTATCAATCGATAAATCATCACTTCGTACAAATAATCAACTCCCTTGCAAATCTGTTTTTCTTAATCAATTAACAGATTAAAGATTAAAAATCTGCAAAAAATTCTATCTTTTAATCAAACAGAACTATAGAATAGTTGTAATCTATTTCTGAAAATTCATAAAAATTGAAAATATCCTCCGTTTTTTTGCTACTTAAAAGCAATCTTACGAATGCATCAGTCACTCGAATTCTGACCAAATCTAAACTTCAAATAATTACACCAAAACAATTCAATCGTCAATATTGTTCAAATCACTTATCCCTTCCGCTTACCATCTTAATCCAAACAAGGAATATATAACATAAAAGAAAAGTAGCAAGATTCTAATCCTTATGTTTTGTCCTGTATAAACTGATGTCCCAACGCGTGGTTAATCGACATGCGTTTAGATGGATCTAACTGCAGAAGTTTCTCCAGGAAATCTTTGAGCTGATGTACCTTACGCATTTGATCTTCAGGTAGTCGCTGGTAGCCTACCAGATCTGCGAGTAGATCCCTGGTTGGACTAATGGTGCTCAATACGGTCACCTTTTCCTGTATTCAAATAATAGTCATCTAACTTATATATATAAGAAAAATATAATCGGAGTAATAATATATTATATAATAGCATTTATATATAATATATGCAATAAATTATATGCAAATGACTCGGAAACAACAGGTCCAGGTTCGAATCCCGGATAGATCACTATTTTTGTAACTATCTGCACCCTTTAGTAAGACTCTTAAATTGACAGCTATGTCTGAGATATCATATAAGATGATAATCCAGACTTTAAACTGAACTTATATTTAAGATTTATACAATTCTAAACCTTCAATAAATCAAACTAAACCCAAACGATTTACCTCTACCATCGTAAACTTATGACTTACAACAACACCATTCTAAATTCAAAACTTTACCGCTCTAACTCCAACCACTAGCATCGCAATCTAGTCTAAACGCTAAACTTGTTTTCTCTACCATAATTCAAAACCTTACCCGTTGAGTAATCTTATCGACTTCGTGATGCAAAAAGTTGTAACTCGAGTCAAAATGCTGATCCCTAAAGACTCCTTTACGAACGATGCGATTCGGCATCTTACCCCTCAGGTCCATGATCAGTTTAAGCATCTCGTTGTTCGTTTTACCGGAAAAAAGGATCCTACCGGTGTATAGTTCAAATATGGTAGAGGCCGTTGACCAGAGATCAACGCTGTGGTCATAGCCAATACCGATTACTGGAAGAATATTATGAATGAGTTCGAATAATCGCAGAAAGAATTAATCGTGAGAATGACATGAAATCAATTACCTTATTGATACAATGAATTAATGCAATACATTCAATTATTTAAAAAAAATCAATCAGTAATAAATCAGCATGATTGACTCCAGCTGACGTTGTTTTTGTAAATATATATACATTAATTACACGTGAATTTTTCTTCCGCTTGTATTATACTGAACATACATGCGATATGCGATGATTAAAAACTGTTTAAAAGAAACACTCACTGATTTCAGGAGCCCTATAGAATCTACTGACAAGATAAGGAGTGATGTCATTTTCTGAGACGTGTGAAGCTGATCCAAAGTCACATAACTTCAACAACAACTTTGATTCATTCACCTAAAACAATGAAATAATGACTTCGCATTAAATTGAATCTATAATAAATTAGTAATATCAGATTTTAAATTAGACAATCGAATTAGTTTTATTTGATTATAAGTCTTACTTGTTATTAAATTTTTGACTCCATTAAATTGGGTTTTGTTTTTGACTCAAATGCGTAGAAAAACTTAAAAATAAAAATTTAGACTCGATAATTTCAGCTCCAAAGTTAAGACTCCAGACACAAGGTTAAGAAAAAAAAGTATGTTTAAAAATCAAGACAAAACTAAAATTTGGTGGGTGCATTCTAAACTCATTCCTAGTCGACACAACATCAAATAAAATTAATAATAATTAATCACACATCAAGAATAAGACAATAAGAAACTAAACTCATTAAAAACACAAAACAGAATGTTAACAAACTCAGAAACAAACTCAGAAACAAACTCAGAAACATACTCAGAAACATACACAGAAACAAACTCAGAAACATACTCAGAAATAGACTCAGAAACATACTCAGAAACAAACTCACAAACAAACTCAGAAACAAACTCAAAAACATACTCAGAAACAAACTCAAAAACAAACTCAGAAACAGCCTCAGAAACAGACTCAAAAGCAAACTCAGAAACAAACTCAGAAACAGACTCAGAAACAGACTAAGAAATAAACTCACTAGAATGTTATCAGGTTTAATATCGGCGTGCAGTATGCAGCATCTTTTTAGAAGTTTTAGCGCAAGAAACAATTGCTGAGTGTACGAACGAACGGCTTTTATATGCAGACCTATAGTTTTACCATATTTCTTGAGCACTTCTCTCAGATTCATGCTATAAAACATAAAAAAACATTGAGTTAAATCAAATCAAAATATCGTCAATTTTTACTCATAACTGTTAAGAAATATAACCAAATGGAAAGCAAATTTAAAGCGTTCCAAAATTGTTTCACTGAGATTTAGGTATAAAAGAATAAATTCTATACATTTATGATGCAATATATATAATTCAATAAATTTATGACGTTATTATTTATAATTTATTTCATTTTCGATTTAAAAAGTATATTTCTTTATCGTCGCTTAATGTCATATCAGCACAAAAAGAAACTTTGCGATATGAATTGCATGCCTATGAATGAAACTAATTAGTCAAAATTGAATTTTAAGTTCAATAGATTATAATTGTTCATATTAAATCAAGTGAATAAAAGTATATATGATCAGAAGGAATAAAAAAAAGTAAACAAACGTATAAATCCAAACCTGAGCGGTTCAAATACGAGACAGAGATGATTGCGATGGTAAAAATGACGAAACAATCGCACGCAGTGGAACTTATCGTCAGGATCTGCGTCGTTTAGTTTCTTTAAGAATTCCAGTTCTTTCAATCCCGTCTTGTGCCTGAAGGGAAATAAAAAACGCATCTTATCCTTCGAAAAAAAAGTCGCAAAACCCTTGTAAACGACAACAACTTGATAAACGCTAAACGTTCTCAAAGTTTTAAACACTAATTAGAAAAGAAACATAACGTACATCATATCGTTGCTTCTAATGATTTTAATAGCAGCTTCTTGGTTGTTTCTCGCTACGTCTCTCACTCTCACAACATTACTAAACACACCCTGGCCCGTGTAACCGAACACTGAATAACGCTTATCCAGCAATTCGCTGATTCTCACTCCTAAAACAAAAACGTACAAATCCGAACGTAATTTACAAACTTCAATCACGAGTAATCGCTCTTTTTAGTGTTTAAAACATATTTTAAACGCAAAAAAGTCAATGAAATGTGAAACTGTTTTTTAAACTGTCATTTTAAGAAAAGAGAGCGAAAAAATTCGCAAAGCTACTTTAAAAATAATGTAGTTTGAAAAGATTTATATAAAAATATTTCTAATGTCGACGTAATTTGAAAATACGAACTTACGATAATATCCTTCTGCATCGTCCCAGTTATCAGTCAGCGTTGAGCTTTCGTACATTACGTTGTGTCTCGCCATTGTATTAGGACTCTGCAAAAGCAGACGCAAAAAAAAAAAATTCCATAACCGACAAAATAGAATAACCGATAAAAATTATTACGTGATAAAAAATGAAGAACCAAAAACAATGACAATCGAACTAGTCTTATAAATGTCCAAATTATTACGAAAAAATCATTCTTAAAGCAACCTTTCCACAAAAACTCTCTCACCATTGTATAATTACAGCAATTTTTTTTAAATTTCACTTTGATTCCAAGTTTTACGGACACTATCAATCCAAACGATCCGATTTCAAAATTACCATTCTGCTGACAGTTACAAAAACTCTCAAATTCCAAACTGTCGTCAA
The DNA here is from genome assembly GCA_034700105.1 of Oconnorella tubifera. Taxonomy (NCBI): domain Eukaryota; kingdom Metazoa; phylum Annelida; class Clitellata; order Enchytraeida; family Enchytraeidae; genus Oconnorella; species Oconnorella tubifera. The sequence goes on from JAQIXG010006302.1 coordinate 10,198, forward strand.
TTTAAACATTTCTAAAAATAACCTGGCAAACTTACGTTATAATTCTCAACACCCAGATGAAGCTCATCCGCAAACATATCAATCCCATTCACAAACTGTTTCTTTTTCACCTCCCCCCCTACCTCCTGCCCCCTCTCCCCCTTCTCATCCACCCCCTCATCATTCCTCACCCCCCCTCCCCTCTCCCCCAGCCCGTCGCCCCCTTCTGAGATCCCCCCTGGTTTAATTTCCGACCCCCCCGTCAAACAACGCAGTTTCGTG
>JAQIXG010006303.1:0-10456 GCA_034700105.1 Oconnorella tubifera
TATATAGATATATATATATATATAAACAATTATTTTAACCAAACGTAATAACTGAAATGAAATAAATTAAATACAAAATGAACATATCTCTGTGCAACAATTATATGTGAATTAATTGTAACGTTATTATTTAATTAATAACGTTACAATGTTACAAAGTAACTTAATTAACGCCATTCTAATACATATTTTACAAAATTATATAAAAAGTTAACCTGTAACTCTAAAACAACAGCATGATGAAGACAAGATAAATTGAGAAAAGATCGATACTTCCTCAGTCAACAAATAGTAATTTGCTTGACACAGATGGCCAGAGACTTTATCTGGGATTAACTTAAAGACTTCGTTGATGGCTTTAAATATAAAGCTTAAAACTTGAGACTAGCATTTCGGTGATTTAGTTTTTAGCAATAAAAATCTGCGTCAATTTACAGCGAACTTTGAGAAGCACTTAAAACATAAGTATACATCATTAGGATCAATTATTAAATAAATTTCATTTGGTTACAATTTGTAACAGTAATGCTGAGGAGGTCTGCGAAGGACTATAATAATGTCATGGCAATGATATACTTAAGTAAGTAGTATATACTACTACTTATTTCAACGAATATTTGACATAAATTAAAAATAAGTGTAAGCTATTTCTTGCAGTGAGAGTATGCTTACATAATGAATGAGACAGTGTTACGAAGAAATGCATGTTTTCTTAGAAAATGTCTATATCATTAGCCTGATAAATCAAGAACAAATATAAAATTAAAAACAAGATAAATTTATATAAAATATAACAATACAATACTGTAATATAATATTGAAATTATAATATAAACTAACAGTTCTAGGTCGTTTCGTCAAAGGAAAATTCGTCGACGGACTGTTCGTCAAAACTATTCTTAAGGGACGATTCTTATAACCCCTAACTATAACCCTAACCTTCACCCTAATAATAACGCTAAACCTAACCCTAAACCTAAACCTAACTCTATATCCAACGAATATCCTTGACGAACAATCCGTTGACGAATCGTCCTCTGACGAAACGTCTGAACACCACACTAGCATATTACGCATCCAAAATGAAAAGCTACGTAAATATCTGCACTTCTGCATCAAATATATGATATGCATACGGACTGTAGATTTTATTTGACGTAATAATGAGACTCTCTCGAAAAGGGACATGAAAATAATGGAGTGGATACGAGGGACGATGAAAGAATACGAAATAAGAAGCGACTGGAAGTCATCTGAGGTGAATTTGACGAGAATGACTTCATTGGGAGTAAGATCATTATGCGTGATTACTGAACAGTGATAAGAGAGAAGTAATTAGTTTTGAGACCATAGCTTCAGTGCATATATTAGAACTAGAGATGCTCGAAATTCTTATGCAATTTATTCAGGAAACACTCTGCAACAGAATCTATATAAAAAGTTTAAGTATTATTTTTGTACATGTTGTTGTGTGTTCACGTTTAATGGAACTTTTTGTGTGTGATTGTTAAAATTTGTGTAGTTTTTATTGATTTACGTTTGTCTGTCTTATTAGCGAATGAAAAATACGTATAAATTTATATAAATGGCTATAAAAAAAGTTATAAATAACTATATATACATTTTTGACATTAAAATTATATATGCTTACTTCTAAGCTGCATTCAGTGTTTAATGCTATATAATATGTAAAGGAACTTTATTTATATTAGCTGCTTATCGGTCTACATTCCGTTTTATTCCACGAAAAAGTTCATTAAAAATTATTTTCACTCTTAGTGTCCATTTTCTTTTATTCTTACTACATTCACGACATTCTTGCTTTACATCACCCCCCTCCCTTCCTCCCTCAACACCCCCTCTCAAGGAAGGACCCTCACTACCATTCCTCCTCAAGGCAAGACCCCATACAGGCCGAAGAAACGCGTTCAACAGCTGATCGCATAGTTTCTGCATTTCAACGCCAATATCGAATGTTGATCTTGGCTTACGATTTGCACAACAGGCGGTGAAGTCAATGTATTGCCATTTCAATTCTATCCGGCTACTGAGACTGAAAACTTCAACGATATAATATCTAATCTTTCTCTTCCGCTCTGACTTGCTCTAAGTTATTTAGATATAATTATTTATATACAGACTTATTTGAAGTTAGTTGCTCTGTGTAGGTAATTTTAAGTACATTTTTTGTATAAATTAGTTTATTTGTTTTATGTTGTAAGTATTTATAAAGTATTTATACTGTTTTAAGTTGCGTTATTGTTTAAAGGCTTCGTGGGAGACAAACATAAAATGCAATGTTTCTGTATATAGCTTTGAATAGAGTTTAGAAGTATTTGTTCGTTTTTAAGTATCATCAATACTTACAAAAACAAACCATATCTTATGCATAGTCCTTCTAAAACACCGTCCGTTACCTCTGATCATTTAAACTTAACATTTTAATGGTTAACAAAGCCTCAATCAACATCCTAGTCATTTTCTCCATATTAACTATATCAAAAGTTCTAATTTTATCATGAAAAACTGGCGTAAAAACTACGCGAATCTGAAAGCTGAGGATCTTATTTTCTTGTTGTTTATCTCTGCTGCTGAAGTTTGAGCTAGCGGTCAAGTAGGACCACTACTAGGCGGCCCAGGCCAAGATGATGAAAGTTAAGAGCGCCGCACAAAGCCCTGGGCCTCGGACAGCCGGCTACTGGTGGCTACTGGTGAAAAGTTTCTCAGCTCAATAAGATTAGAGCCAATAAATCAGACTGAAATCCATCTCAATTGTACCAGTGCAAAAATTGATTAGGACGCGCATGTGTGTGTAAAGTTTCAGAGTTCGGACTATGTTCCTATTCCTTACGGATAAAATATCAACCAATTTAACTCTGTATATTTCGTATTTTTTGATCTAACGTTGATTAAATTGGATTTACATCACTTGTAGTCTTATTTAAATTTATTCTAGTTATTCTGAATATTAATGATAAATATTTAAGGGTAGATTTCAGATAGCGAGACTGTTGTCTAAAAACATCAGGTTTTATATTATTATGTCCCTTTTGTCGATTGTTATAACTTTAAAATAACATTGAATTAAAATATATTTCATTTTATTATTCCACAATCTGCAGTGTGAAAGCCTTTTTCATATTTTTAAGTGATTTTCGGGTCAGAAAAACTTATAACATTATCTATGTAACTCTATAACTTCATAGGATTGTAAGATCTGCATTTCTGAACGGATTATTAGCCCAGCATCCAATGAAAACAACAACTTATTCTTTTCTACAACGACACAAATCTCATCTTCATCTTCAATTGTCGCCTTTCACTCATCCTCTAGGCCTACGTCTATTTATCAAGGTAAATTAAGCGTTAAATGGTAAATTATTGGTAATTGCTTAAATATTGATGACATAATTACTACTGATGGGCTATCTAGAAATTGTGTTGTTAGATTGCAAAAAATATATTTTTTGATGTTAATTGTTATCAATGTATTATAATCATTGTTCTTAAAATTTCTTTTTAGGACTTTAGCGCACAACATAAAATTAAACTATTCCTTGTTTCATTACTTTAAAAACTATTAACACACTAAGAGTAAATAATGTCGATATAGTACACATATTGTAATAGAAGTTTTATGTCATTTTTTTCAAGATACTGTGAGCTTACTAGATGGTACACAGATTGATTCAGGGTATGTGCCTATGTCATCATCGTTTTGCTGAATCATCATCTTTGCTATCATTTCTATCATTTATCATATCCCGCTCTGTATTACTTTAATTAAAACGATTGTCATTTCGCTATATGATATATATGTACGGTGTATAATATGTATATCATTAGTTTTCATCAGTAACACTTTTTCATCGCTACATTCAATGACAAAGTGTTACCTTTTTATTCATTTTAAATTGTTTCGATTGAAAATAATAAATTTATTGTTTTTACAAAAAATACAAAGCAAACTTTTTGATTTCAAAATTATTATTATTTAAATCATTTTTCCATTAGATATCTTCACAAAAGGATTCCATGATTTTTATTATTTATCAAATGAGTCCAGTATGAAATCAGCCAAAATAATGAGAACGATAAACTGAGATGATAAACTTCTCTTTATCTTGCACATTCTAAACACAATAATTCAAATCTGGTTTTATTTAACCTGCATATCTTGACCCGCTAACCCAATGCTGGTGGTACAGTGCGCGCGGTATAAATCAATTCGCGGTTTTAATCGCAACACTCGGTTGAACTTAAGTCCAGAATTAAAACCTCTAATTTAATCTGACAAGATCTTTTATTGTTTATTCCTAAGAAATATTCACTTTGTTGATCCTCTAATTAACAAAAGTATATAATTTTATTTTTTGTGTATTGATAATACCTACATATAATTATAATCCAAGTTGATTTTTAATATGTATTTAGTTAAAAATGTTTTCTAGACTTCTTATTAATTTTTTTATTTCAATAGGATCGCATTACAACGCACTGTTCTTGGAATACAGAAATATATCAATCAACAGGAGTTAGTATTTCATATCTAGTTGTTATTTATTATTTTATAAAAGGTCTGAACTTATTGCAATCTTTAGTGAATCTTATTATCTGAATTTTTCTCTTATTTGTTCGCTTTAGTTAAAAATGAGATACACATAGGGGCCTTCAAACTATTTAAAACTTGTTTCAAATTAGTTTTGATGAAAACTTGGTTGAAAATAAATGAAGCACTAAGAAGTTTTATTTCAGTCATTTCATTGAATTTACTGTTTTAGCTGCTAACGTTGTATTATTGCAGCTTAGTGCCTTGTAATATTAATCATAATATTTAGTCAATATTAAGCTTAGTGCCTTGTAATATTAATCATAATATTTAGTCAATATTAAGCTTAGTGCCTTGTAATATTAATCATAATCTTTAGTAAATATTAAGAAATCTCTGCAGAGAATTTATGCGTCTATTCTTCTTACACTCCATGATTACCTTTAAATAATAAATTATTAACTGAAACTAATATTCAATTAACTTTTAGTTAATGAAATTATTAACTAAAAATTAACCTGAAAGGATGAATATTCATCTATCTATATTCATTTATCGAACTAACTCATTATATCGATAGACTAATTCAGAAATATTGTGTCAAACAAGTGTGTCTATGTTTCAATACGAATCTCTCATATTTCAGCAATAAGATCCAAGGTATCAGTTCTGAACAAGGCGATGATACATCAGACACAAGTAACTTATTTACTGATAAACCCTGCGACAAATCAAAGACTCGAGTAATCGCTTCAGAAGTTGCTAACAAGTCAGTTTTTACTTGCTTTCAAATTCTCTTTAAAATTTAAATTCTATTTCACCAGAGAGCAGAATACAAAAAGTATACATGAAGAAAATATAGGGTATATATGAGAATGAGTAGAATGATACATTGATACATCTTTGATACATTTAACTGCTGAACTGTATTGTTTAATCTTTCTACTCTGTTTAAATCTTCATCATCATTTTCTTAGCTGCAGAGTGGAATGAAATAAATGGAATGGAATGCAGAATGGATTGATAAAAATAATATTTTAAATACTGCTGCTTGCATATATTACATTATTAAGAATGAATCAATCATACTTTATTACGAAATTATCTTACTTATTGTCTTTGTTATCTTTAATCAGTGTATCATTCGTATATTTTTGATTATTTTGTTTTAAATTCATAATAAAATTAACTAAATTTAATACTTGGTGTTCATTTAAAATTAATTTTATAATTTTATTGATTATTTTCTTTAGTTTTATTGGCTGTTATTTTTTTTAAGCATGTCAACTGGTGAAGAAGATGAAGATGAATTTTCAAAGCGAAACGCGAAGCAACAGAAAGTGAAACGACGTGGAAGTGTTTTTTCAAAGCTCGGAAGCTATCGACAAAAAAAGGTAGGGGTTTTAGTACTTAATTTCTGGAGTTTTAATAAATAAATGAATATCTTTTTTGAAACTCTTTATTATTAAATATATTGCCAAAGTTGTAAGTCAATAAATTATTATGAGTATTAGAAAAAGAAAGGGGTATTTTATATATATTAATAACCTGTTGTTAATAAATGACATAACTGATAACATGATATCATTTTATAAAACTACATATCTAACTGACTTGCTTTCTTTTAAACTCTTTGCTTTTAATAAATAATAAATTTAATTTTTCAAAGAAAGAAATAAAATAAATAGGTTTGAACACGTGAACTGGACGCATTACTTCGATCTGTTTTTTATAAAAATGTTTATAATTATCTACAAATTCCACTCTAGTATCTATTACATCAGATTATGTAACGTTTGGTAGTTTCAGTAGAGCCCATTATTAAGCTGTTTATTTTATCAAAGCGCTGCGGTGTACAAAGGCTGTATCGTTAAATAAGCTTTGTTTTGTTATCAGTGTCTCTTTTCTCTCACTCTCTGAGACACTTTCGCCCAAAAAAGCCCACAGCAACAGATGTTTAGAGTAGTTAATTTCAGCTGCATGTCTTTTTAACGCAGAGTCAATTTCAAAAAGCCAAAACAAGAGCTCGCTCTCTATAGTGTAGTCGTGCAAAGTGCAAAATTGTACTGTAGTTTGTGTAAAGTGAATTAACTCAGCCTAAATCTAACTGTAAACAGTATTTTGTTGGATGCATTAAGTCTTAATGCAGTTTTGTTGACTATGTTAAAAATATCTTAGCTGCTTATTAATTCAGTGCAGGGTGATACTTTGATATGATCGACTTATACGGTTTATATTAATAGAAAGCGTTTACTATATTAATTGTGTAGATGTTAATTGTCGTTAGAATATTGTAAATTTGTACTATTATAGGTAGGCTTAAGGCGTTAGTATTGCTGTAATTTAATAAGCAAGAATTCTTTGAATTTTAAGATTAAGCTTAAGGTTTAAGGTTAAGATTTAAAGGCTATAAAAAATTAGACTAGCTTTGTTTAGTTTATAAAACTTTATGAGCTAAAACGGAAAAACATTTTGTTAACATTAAAAACTATACATACATTTCATGATTTTATTTAAATATGTAAATTGAAATGATCAATTAATTTCTAAAGTTTAATTTAATCATTTAATTATAGCTGATAATCTTTGATCAGTTAAAAAAGATAACGATAGAAAATCTTGATAAATGAAGAAAAGCATAATGAAAAGTTTTTTGACTGCAGGTAGGTCTACTTTATAGCAAAAATATTTACTCATAAAAATACATGTTTAATTTTTTGATTTTCTGGGTGATGCTTTTATCTAAATATATAATGTTGCATTATTGCGTTACGCCTATTTGAAAAATTAACTGTAAATAAAAAATGATGCCCAAGTGTGAGTGTGAATGTATCCGTCAGTGTATGTGTATATACGCGCCAAGTTAGCGTCAACTTTTACAAATTGCTATCATGTTACGCATCATTAACTTTGTTCAGAATACAATCTCAGAATATCTAAAGTGGAGGGAGAAGTTGCAAAGCGCTTGTTATTTATTAGAAGATCTAGCCAAAGGCTGTCTTTCAAAAACTCTAATAGAAAACACGACAGAAATAAACCTAGATTTTATAATTGTTGACATGTTCGTTTTATATTATAATGCAAAACTTAAGAGATATTATTAGTCACTGGCGATTCCTGGATTTGTAGTCGAGAGGGGCCGAAATATCTCAAAAATTGAAAAATTGTGATAAATCAATGGACTTAAAGAATATTCTTTTAAAAAGGTGACTGCCAACTTTCAATTATTCAATGCCAACTATTTTATAATTTTACCACCTGTTACCACCTGCTCAGAAACTTACAATTTCTTTTCATTTTATTTAAGTTTTCTACTGATTTTCATCTTTAGTCGGTAATTCTGTAATATTTCAGCATGCACATGCGCACTTATATAGTATGTTTACACTTGTAAACTCTCTCTTTCAGAGCATTTAATTTATTATTATAGTTTGAATATCTTTTCACATATTTCTATAATTTACTTATAATCTTCCAAAACGCCAAGCTAATGATACATAAATTGATAAAAGAATAAGCTATTTTTAACGCGACCGATATTTATTTTAATACTTGCCTATATCTAAATATCAGTTATTTTTCCTTCGCTATATTAATTATTGCTTATTTGTTTATGCGAAAGACAAAAAAATTGATTTGACAGCAGGCGCTACAGGCTCTAGGCTACATGTTAGGCTACAGGGACCCAGGCGCGAAACAGTAGACGTGTATTTTAATATCAGATTAATATCAGGGCCTCTGCGCATTGATTGATTTATAATACAAGTACATTTTTTATCTCGTATAACAAATTAATCAATGCAGACTTTTTAATTTGGTCTGCAGTCAATTTCTAGTGAATTTCTGATTGAAAGACTTGAATTATACGCTAAACGTGTTATACTGTAACTATTTATACTAATTGCCATACTTGTTCAAAATATTAACTTGCTGTATATCGTTCAAACTGTCTTTAACTGTTTTGTACCGTCATTAAAATGTGTAAATTGGTTTTTTTTATACTAAATGACTGTCAAATATTAGATTTTTGTAAAAAAATTAAGCTTTTGCAATATATAGGCCTATAGTCTAGGGCTCTAGGTAATATTTTATATGTGACAGTATTTGAAGTGATTAGGCTTACTTAACGTAACAAAAATGAAGCTTTCGGAAAATCGTTCCCTTTAACAGAAACATATCGTAAACATGATCATTATATTGCATTACTATACTCAATATGCACTTAACGTGCGCTCGTATCAATCATCTGAGGCCTGAGGCATAGGAATCCAGATTTATGAATAATCTCTTGCCGTGATGATTGAATATTGGGAAAAAACTGAATTGTGTATTGTGTAACACATTAAAAGAGTATACTATGTGTTTATAGTATTCGTAGTGATAGTTTTCTCAAGGATCATTTGACAAGATGTGATTTATATGTTAGCAGCTATCAATATACAAGCAATAAACTCACAGAATTACGATGCAAAATATATTTGGTTTTTGTATATTTTATGTGTTGTATAAAACATTTTACTTTAGTATACTTAATTGATCACTTATGCTTGGTATACTTAATTGATCAATTAATCTTATGTAAGCCTACCTAATGAAAATTGACTTAATTTATATTATGTTAATTTGATATATTTGTGTCTAGGAATTACTTGATTTTGAGCAACTTCTGGTGTTTTTACAAAACTTTATGAAACTTTTATCAGAATATCAACTGTAGATATTATTTTTATATTATATTATTTAGATATGAAGCTGATGTAATAGAAACTACAATAATATCAAAGATCTAGTTTAAGTACAATTATAATTACACACGTGCTCAGTCATTACATAGGTATACCGATTGACAAGGATTGATATTAATCTACAATACTGTGGAACTTTTAATTTAAATAATAAATCACTGGTCATTAAGAAACACACTTGGAAATGATTTTTTCTTCTATATAGACGATTCGTGATGCAGGCAAAGTTGAGCGAAACAATCATCAGTTCGTGTTAGTGTCATGTAGCAATTCTACAACCTGTGACGTTTGCGGCAAGTCAATGGCCAACAAGCCTGCCTTACAGTGTGCCAGTGTGTATTTTAGAGTTTTCTTTATTTGTTGTCAGTTTGAATTAAGATAGAAACAATTATATTTGATTATTTTAACTTTCGGTATTGTTTTGAACAACACAATCAAATTAAAATGCTGACGTTTTCATGCAATATGATCAATATATTGACTGGATTAGGGTTGGAGTTTAGGTTATGATTAGATTTTGGGTTATGTTTTGGGTTAGTTTTTGTTAAGGTTATTAAATATATTTATAAAAACTCTTTTTGAGTTGCTAATGTATTTTGAGCAGATATGTCAAATTTCATTTTAGTCATTAATTAATTAGCTATAATCAATTGACTAAATCTTTTGCTGTAGATTGTTGTTTGAATGTACATGAGAATACGTGCAAGGCTCAGACATTTTTATGTACACGTCATAATCAGCAGCAACAAGCGCCATCTGTAGGTTTTTTATTCAAATTCTGGATCTTTTCCAATAACTGACACAATTATAATATGTATGAAAGTGTACACACTAGGATATATAATATTTAAAAGTGTTTAAGAGCAAGACTATTGAATTGTCCAATTAAGTTTGAATTTAAAATCACCAACAAATATCAATTGCTACAAGTAACTCGTAGAGGGAATTTGTAGATGTTTCACAGTTGTTTTACATTTACAATATGATTTATACTACTGCTGCTATTTTGAAGATTTGTTTAATATAGTATTATTTAAATTTAATATGAATTTATAAGATAAGCAACTATGTACTTAGCTTATTAATTTGGTTTACGTTAATAATGGCGATCACAAAATGTCGATCGTCAAAATGGCAATCACAAATAAGCGATCTTTAAAAT
>JAQIXG010006304.1:0-10455 GCA_034700105.1 Oconnorella tubifera
GTTTCATTCATGTATTTTCTACTTTTACAGTTCTTACCCATCATGGGCAAGGCTAACACAGGAAAGCGCACCCGTTTATCTGAGCACACTATATGAAAGAAAGGAACGCAAAAAAATCGTTCATAGAATCACAGAAAGGATCGATTTTTAAATTTTTATCAAAGAATGAATTGCGTAGTAGTGATGAAGAGTCAGAACTGTATTTCTGTCCTTGCCTATAGCACAAAACTGTCTAAGGACGGCACTGAAAATAGTTACTTTTTAATGTAAGCACTAAGTAGCTACTATAGCGTTCTAAGTTAGAGAGAGAGGAGGTAGGAGGGGGGACGTTTAATTTATCCGACGATAAAAGTCACTAGGCTAGGCAAGTTTTATGTAGGCTGTTTTTTTCTAAATCACCAAGGCATGTATTAGTTGTATTATAAGGTTGTTATAATAAGAGCTGTTATTACAATTTCAACTCTAGATTTTTATAAAGCCCGATGGATCTTTACATAATATTTATTATTTTATTGCGTATAATGTAATAAAAATGTATTATTTTAGAATTTTTATTACGTGTAAATACATCCTAAATAGCACTAGGCTTGGTCTTATTAATGATCCATTATAATTGTTTCATTTGAAATTAACAATATTTAATTTTGTTTAAATGCTACTTAGATAAAACTCTGATGCCTATGCAGACATCACGTTACAGTAAATTTAATGTTCAATGGCCATTTTGATTAAGCTACCACACATAATTCGCTTTCATTTGTAATATTAAAATAACATAGAAGTATTGAACATACCTTGTCGTTAAAGTTTAGCTTAACAATAATTAAAAAATTAAATTGATCTGTACTCACTGCGGTGAGTCACATACAGCGCATTTTCGGTAGGACAGACATACATACTGTATTACATACTGCATACACATTCGGACAAAGTGAATACAATAGCGCCTTTTTTCCCATATATGAGAAAATGCGCTAAAAATGTAAATGTTGATTCACCACTAACACTCAATTCCTAACTATCTAGCTCTCTAATCTAACTGTTGCAAGTAAAGTTGAATTATAGTTTTATCTGAGTAAGTCAGACGTCTTTAAGGGCGCTTTTAAATAGTTGATAAAATTCAACCTCTCTAATTACATTTATTTCATTCTCATTTTTCTCAATTTACCTTTTGTTCTTTTTGCAACACTTATATGTGAAATAATATATTTATATTAATACAGTCTACATCGTTTGATCATATTATCTACATAGTTTGATCATATTAAAATCTCTTTAAAAATCCTTGATTCTATTCAGAGATTGTGTCATTAATCATATCGTATACTACATTACGTGCGGGGGGCTCAGGGGCGTAATTGCTCCCACCCAAACTTTCGACATCACCCCCCACATTCCCAGTGCTAATCGCGTCGTAATGTGACTCTTCCACATCAGGTAGTGGGTTTGATTCCTGGTCAATTTTGACATCTTCATAGCTAGAGCGATCAGGGTTATTTTTGAAGTCCGTGTAAGTAGGTGCTGTGGGTTTGGTGGTGTAATCATTTTCAGTCTTTTTCGTTTCGATTTTAATTGGGGAGGAAGTAGATTTCATGAGAGTATCGTACTCGTTTTCTGCTTGTTCAACTTGGCTGGATAATCAAATAATAGACTATGAATGAAAATTTGATAGAAAATAAATTTGCGAAATAAAAATAATTGAAAACAAGCATATAATTTTACATAATTGACTCTCCATCACAGAAAGCTAGAGCATTCACAGTATCACTATTTTATCTTTTTTCAAGTAATAGATGGCCGGACTCGGAGTTAACAAATACAGGGTTCGAATCCTATAGTGCACAATGTTTAGCTAACTTGTGTCTTGTATCAAGAAAACCGTTATAGATAATTAAATGTAGCATGAATGCAATGAATTTTTTTATAAATAATAAAATTTGCACTTAAATGTAATTTTCAAAATGTGTAAGCAAACGAATTTAGCAAAGTAAATTCATGGACTAATTATTATGAGAAATCTTGAAGACCTACCTCTTAAGCCTGACAAGACATATAATGAGAATGACTAAGATGATGAAGAAGACAACGCACAAAATAATAAGAGCAATTTTAAGAGAAAGCTCCTGAAAGAAAACAACAATTAATATAATAATGATAATTAAAGCAAAATATCAGAATATAAATACGATCAGCTGAAAACACACTCAAAGTATTAAGATATATTAATTTTATAATGCAAAGTAGAAAGCAAAGCAATCAAAATATTGATTTGACTACTAAAACTTGAAGAAAGACAAAACAAATGGATAAATATAACAATATAAATGATAAAAACAATAAAATTTAAAGTGCAGTGAACATGGCATAAAATAGGCTGCAAAAAGTAAATAAATAAATGCTATTATAATCAATATAAAACATTTCTTACCTTATCACAATTGCTGGTATTCCCAATCCCAACTTGACTTTCTAATTTCTCATAAGTAGCGTTTGCAGAAACAGATAAAAAGTCAATAGTAGTACTAGCAGTAGTAGTAGTTGTACGTTTTTCTTGTTGAGTTGTTGTGGGACTTGAGAGTTTTACAGTTGTAATGACTTGATCACAATGAGTGCCCTCAAAACCGTTTAAACACTGACAACTGTATTCAGTTTGTAGACAAGTTGCATTGTTAAGACAAGGCTTACCTTCACAAGCATTACTCAGCTCACAGTTCTTACCTACATACAAATATAAAGATATAACTATGATAGGATATATGGATGAAATTAATGTTAAATGAAATTGAGCATATGGAACAAAAAAGTATGTACTTGTCTTGTGGTGAAAGAATGAAACAAATAACAATAAGACAAAAACAGCAGATGTTCGGAAAATTTAGTTGAGGAGAAAGAAGTGAATGAGAAAAGAATAACAGTTTTGGACTTCTTATTTCAAGTCTTTATTCTTACTTAAAATATTTAACAGTTTCACATTTGCTGTTAATATAATAGAGTCACTAATTTAATAATCTCAAAACATTAAAAGAAGTAAAAAGGCAAGATATTGAAATCCCCCTTTTGAGAATATTGAGAACTCCCTTTTTATCAATCAAGTGAACTAGATCTCTTTATTTAGCATTAAATACCCTGGTTAGAGAAAAGTGCTACTAACCTGTAAATCCATTTGAACAAAGACATGACCCTTTAAAACATTGACCACCGTTCTGAAAAACAGTAAAATCATCATTTTAATCCACGTCATCATTATAATAGAGAGAGCTATAGTAAAACTGTTACAATTGAACTGAGTCGGCTGAAAATATGTCAAAGAGAAAAAATAATTCCCAAGCATAACACGAAATATAAAATAATTTATTTTGAAAATGAGGGAACAAGCAAATACCCGGCATACAACATTTAATGATTTTTAAGAAAAACATTACCTTGAATTATAAATAGAGTCTAAGAAAATAAAACTATAGAAATAAAAATGTAATTACCAGGCAGGATATGTAGTCACAAAGATTAACATCACATGCACTTCCAACTGTCCCAACTGAACACTGAACCAACTCATGCTTCTCACAGGTCGCTCCTATAAAGATGCATAACTAAATTCAACTAAACTGTTTTCAATTTTGTAACCTAATTAATTATCAGTATTAAAATTCTAACCAACTTATGAAAGGTTACACAACTTTTTTCTATGTATTAACTAGTTACGTGCTAGTTATAGCGCTTGCACGACTAAAAATTCTAACATTCCTTTAGTTGAAATAAGTACAAAGTATAGTTTAAAAATTATAATTGCATTTTAATTAAAAATAATTTTATAAAAATGATGTAGTCAAATTATAGTTTATATAATAATGATTTTTAGTCCGATTTCATAGCAACTGATCATAGCGATTGATCAGCAACGTCTCAAACAGTTACTACTTCACAAAAATCAACCAAAAATAGAAGTATATATAAATCTAACTATAATGTACTCAGTATTCAATGCACTCAATGTACTCAGTACTGTTTTTGCTTGTTTTTTTAACATACATCTATTTTCAAATCAAATGATAATAAAAGCTAAATAACCGGTGTAGTTAGAGACACACTGACAAACTCCCTCAATGCAACTGCCACCATTCTGCAAAATAAGATAAAAATGATAAAATGATCAGTAATTCTAATAAAAAAAAACTTATTATGCTCAAGTTATTAATTTAATTTAATATGATTTTGTTCAATGCGTTATAAATATTCAATTATCATATTATTTCATATTATATCTTTTTAATAGTTGCCTTATAGTAATTTAACGGTTAAATGGTTAAATACGGCAATGTTTCGTACCAAGCAGCGAATCAGATCACAGACATTGACATCGCACTTTGATCCTACATAGCCTGATGTACAGTAGATTTTATCCTGTATTTCACAATTCTGACCTATAGTATTTAAAATTACAATAACATAAAAACAAGAACGATGCAAAAAAATAATAATTAGGTAACAACATCCAAAAGTAGCCGAAATCAAACTATTACTGTTCATTATTCTATTACAGTTCATTATTCGATTACAGTTCATTATTCTATTACTGTTAGTTATGTACATATTTCTCAATAGTCCGCCGGTAGCATTAATTTATCCTTATCATATTTTATCAATATTTTTAAGAACTTTGCTTTTATTTATTTAAATAACAAAAATATTCAAAGACAATTAATTAAACTTGTGGCTTAAAAAGATGTTTAAATAACAATATACCCGAGTATCCAGATGTACATTTGCAAGTTTCAATAACACAACTCCCTCCATTCTTAAAAACAATAATAATATTTCAAAAATAAAAACTATTATCTTTCTATATATCTATGTGTAATGTTAAAAAGAGATCTTGATATTTTATTAGTTGTAACAAATATTAGGCCCAAGAATCTATATTATAGTTAATATACAAATGTTAATTTTATATCTATTAATCTGTTTCTCCTCAATAATATTATTATTGTTGACGATAATTGAAAATAATAATATTATTTATAACCCAAATTTTCAATGATGATAAATAATGTTACATCTTTACATATAAACATATTATATATTGTATATCTTTAGCATATTATGCAAATTACGAAAATAAAATAAACACACAGGTTTCTTTATTAGGTAACGTCACATCAGCATAGAGAGGTTATATAGTAACACGTTGTAAAAAGATGTGAGTAGAAACAAACCGATCAGTACATACATGATTGAATCACTAATTCAATCCTATACTTTGTACTTTTTTCATATAAATGATTAATTATCTTCAGCCGGTTTATTATTGAATAAAGGTAACATACAGGAATCTCAAATAATGTCACTTTTAGCAAATTCCTATGTAAGACTTTTAGAAGAAATATTATTAGTGAGCATCATCATAGAGTTATTACAATTGATATTGAAGCTCTTTGGTCGAATGGTAAAGACCCAAATTTAAATAAAGTAAATGATATCTGAACAATGATATCTGATGGAAATTTATTTGATTATAATGAAGTAAATTTCGTACCAGACAGCGAATGAAATCACAAGCTTTGACGTCACATGACAATCCAACCAATCCAGCGGGACATTCCATTTTCAACTTTGTCTCACAATTTGTTCCTACAATGAAGTTAAATATCGCTAAACATTGATCCATCTTTAATAGCATAATATATTTAATAAAATACATAATTACATATACATATATACATAATCTTCTTGATATACAGTATAAATAGAAATTTATCTAGCTGCATATATATAATATTTATGCTTACTAAGGCTAGGTTACTTTTTAACTTTGTTACTAATGGACACAAAGCATCAATTAATAGGACACTTGTTCATGTCCCTTTCTTTGTTGCATAATGTCACATCAGCGCAAAGACTTTCTAGTGATTAATTGAATATGCAGAAAGTGATGAGTAAACATTTTTGATTTTTATCAGAGTGTACTAACTAAGTTTCTTTCATGAATAATGAGGCACAAGAGAAGAAAGCATATGAATGGAGCTTTATTATCAACAAGGAAGAGAGAACAACATTAGAGAAATATTATATAATCTTGTGCTATTTCTTTGAAAGATCATTCAGAGGTTTTTATTCAGTTACAATAATTGTCCATTAACTCAAAAAATATAGAAAAGCAAGTATTGCAATACAAGAAGTTAGTCATATCGAAAATACAGCAAATACATGAAGTTTGAAATAAGCTATTTTAAAAGATTGGAATTACATACAGTTGAGTGATTTTGGACTTTTATGGTATTCAAAAATATTCAAAAGAAAATTTTGTAAAATTGACAAAGACCTGTGTATCCGTCTGAACACTGACAAAGCCCATTCGTGCAGCTTCCTCCATTCTAAAACAAAATAAATTCAGCTTTTATATTTAGATCTAGATTTCTCATTTATATTTCAGTTTTATCAAAATATATCTTCTAAGCGATAGTTATGCTAGATTAGCACAAAGCTCATTAAGACAAAATGGTAAAGAATGAGAATAAGATTCATAAATAAAAAAAATAAAATACTTCTATTATTTATATAGTTATTACTCTCAACTATTTTATAAATCAGGGACAATACTCTGTTTGTTGGGACGATGGAAGGCTCTCCAAAAAAATTGAGAAATTGAAATTTAATTCGTTTAAATTATTACAAGAGAATAAAAGAATTGTTTTAGAGAACACCTACAAGACAGCGAATGACATCACAGATTTTGACGTCACAAGAATGTCCAAGTACTCCATCCGGGCATTTGACATCATAAGGTACTTCACAATTGGGTCCTGTTTACAAAATTCTTAAATATTTCATATAAATAAATAATAAATGGTTAACTAAAAAGTACAAGAAATTATAAAAAAAATAAGTTAATACACTAAATAAAAACACAAAAGCTGTTAAATGTCAAAGAAAAAATGTTTGAATGACCGACCAGTATAACCCACTAAACAAGTGCAAGTATAAGTGCCCACTCCATTCACACAGGTCGCATCATTGAGACAAGGATGACTCAAACACGAGTCAGTTCTTGTAAGACAATTGTTGTCAGGATTCTGCCAACCTGCAGTGTCAACCGGATGCGGATATAAATAAATAATTTCAGGATAAGGTTACTTTTATCATCTGGATTACCTTGTTTTATTAACAACGTTGAAGAAGTAGTTGTCATCTTACTAAAAGGTGCAGGGAGTTAGAGAAAATAGTAAGCTCTCCGGGATTCATACCTGGAATTAAAGATTTCGAATTCAGTGCTATAACCACTTCTCTAACTGGGCTTACATTGAATTTAAAGAATAACATGTGTTTTTAAAAAATCTGATAAAAATCTGATATATTTTATAATGTAAATAAGATAAATAAAGACAACAACCTGATAGACATATTATATTTCCAGTTTGTGATTCACAAGTGTAATGTCCAGCGTCAGATGAATCTTGTGGTTTACAATAAGTTGTACATCCGGGACCGTACCAATTTTCATCACAATACAATTTGTAATCCATGCTTAAGCTGTAAGAATTAAAAGAGTCACTTAAATACTTTATTGGATCTTTCAACATCGGCAAGAAGTTGAAAATTAACAAAATGGACAATAGTTCAAAAAAATTGAATTGAGTATAACTTAAATAATTTTATTAAAGTATTAAAATCTCGAATTACTATTTTAAATTTAATTGCAATTTGATTGTTATCATATAATAATATTAATAAATTATTTTCTACGATAGAAAATTGCCTTAACGCAGTCAAATAATTTTTGTATAACATATCATATTATACTGCACTGCCTTACTGCAGGCTGCTGCACTCACTTCTACTACACCCGTACGTTATCAAACTCTGGCAATTCCGAGGTGCGGAAATATACTGTTTCAAAGTAAAAAGTAATTGATTAGTTTACATTAGTAACAATTTACATCTTCGACATCATCTCTCGACGGTTAAACGGAAGCTAATCTTTATTGATTGATTTATTGATTGATCGATCGATCGATCATTGCTTGATAGATTAATTGATTGATTGATTAATTGATCAATTGGTTGATTGATTAACTGATTGATTTGACAGCACCTAGTTTTATCCTTAGGTCTCACTCCTTGAAGCAGGATGTGATGCCATTCAGCTGTGGCAAAATCATCTGGCATGAGGTCAAGTATAGTCAGCATAGCGTCTACATCATCATTTGAACTGAATCCTGAGTCGTCGTCTTCGATAAATACTTTAAATAAAACTCTTCCCTTGATAACAATAAATAAATCAAACTTTAAAATGTTATTACACGAATTAACAAATTATATAATTAAAGTAATTAACAGTTAATAATAAACTCAAAAAATTCTAAATAAAAAAACTAAGTTTGAATTTCTATATATTATAGAATCTTTGATAACTATCTTCCAGTGTAAAAAAATGTGTTCTCTTAGTTCTGTATTCAGTATAGGTTTTATAAGACAATTAAATTTTAACTTATAAAAGCAAGGCTACCTAAGTACTTTCCATGCATTAATTTGCTTTCAACACAATTTTAAAAAAGTAGCTTTAAGAATGAATATACCGGCCATTCAGTGAAAGTAGTGACAATAGGGTTTGCGACCCCCGCCATGTCTTCTAGAAAATAGTTTACATCTATATCTTGAAATACTCCAGTAGTTTGCGAGAAAATACTCCCAGTCTTATAATCTGTTTGACTCCTTTTGAAAATTAATACAAAACATACAAACGTAACACTGTATTAAGCACAAGATAAAGGAAGCGATCACCCCCCCCCCCCATGCATAAATGACAGGTTTAGTATAGAAACCACAGGGATCGGTCCGTGCGTATAATGTATTAATAGTTGATTTTATTGGCATTTTAATAGTACATCAATACTTTTAGTGCTTAAAAGTAAGTAAAAAATTTCAGTTTTTTGATACATTTGAGTCTTTACCAATATAAGTATAGTTAGAATTGTAACTCAAGGATAACTGAAATCAACACAAAGCGTCTAATTACAAGAGAATATTCTGAGTGATATTCTGATCTAACTTAGAATCCTTTATAGTTAACTTAACAGAAATACAAAAATACACGATAAATCTCATCTTAAAAATATTCAAGAAATGTTTAAATCCAACCCGTCAGCTTGGTCGAGGCTGAAGTGAAAGATATGATCGCATTTTGACCAACAGAAAGGATCGCAACAACTTCCATCCCACGCCTCGTCAGCTGAGTTGTCATATACATCCATTTTTAACTCCAGCACTGCACTTCCAGTAGTTGTGTGCCATAACTGAAATAAAAGTCATCAAGACAGATTTCTTAATGATAAGACTTATCAACAGGAAACTCTCCTACAGTCTACAGACTCTAGCCTACTAGTGAGATCTCGCTTACTAGGACGACTCTGATGATCTATCTTTGCTTTTGTATCAAATGAAAAGAAATTCATTCAGGTTTTTCAACAGGAAGAACGAAAAATTCTGAAAACTAAATGATAAAATTGATCCTTTTACAAGGTAAGAGAGTATAAATAAGTGAAGCACGCTGAAGGATCGCATTAAGACTTCATATTAGAGGTTATCCGTTTTCAATAAATATCTCAGCTTCTGGTAAAACATATCAATAAGCCTGTATATAAAAGTTAATTATATTAAATTAATTTTATTTAAAAAATTGATACATACCATAATGACAATAACACTGCAGAAACAAACTGCCGTCTGTAGTTTAAATTCTGCCATCGTCGAAAAGATTCAGATATACTAAATTCTTTTAAATAAGCGCTCTACTATAGTGACTTCTATAAGCCTGTGGATTTTGTATCCATTTGATAAATATAGAAGCTAATATGAATCATTAAATTACATTATGTTCAGCTTTTTACGAATAACGCAAGTATCAATGAATTTTGGATAAAGTAGTAGACATAGTTAAAATCTTTTATTGCATAATTATATTGATTATTGACTTTTGTGAACTTAGAGTATATTATAATAGAAAACTTATTAATCTTGTAGATATATACAACAGTAATCAATGTAATTTGAAAATTACATTGATTACTGTAGTATTACAGTAATAATGATTACTGTAGTATTACAGTATTGATTACTGGAATACTACAGTAACATAATAATAATAATTACATTGATATTATAAAAACTCAGAAAAAAATAAGCTAATGCAACACATTTTGTTGCTTATATATTGACCTTACTTATTATACTGTAAATTTATTTTAACGCAATAATAGAAGGCAATATCTAATATATCCGCGTTTATAAGAAAACTGATGTCTTATTGAAATATCCATGGACCATGGGTAAAATTTCTTATTAAAGCAAATTATAGAAACAGTTTACAAAACTGGCCACTGCGAGAAGAATTGCTTTCGACAATCAAGGGCGGATCTACAGGGGGGGGGGCGAAGGGGCGATCGGCCCCCCCCCAGGCCC
>JAQIXG010006305.1:0-10454 GCA_034700105.1 Oconnorella tubifera
AGATAGACAGATACACAACTCTCAAAAGCTGTTATAAATAATAAATCAAACACTCGCCGCATCCTTTACGAATACGCATAATTGAACAGCTATTAGCGCCTCTGCACTCTGTACTGAATCATATTCAAACTGATTAAATCAACACTCAGAAGCTATTAAACCCAAAAAAACAATTTAATATATGCAATGAAATAGCCAAAACAATCAATTGAATTGACTTATAAGTTTCTTCGTGTGCTTTTTTGTATTATCCATTGATTTGTGATGAATGAAAGATCTATACATATATGAAACATATCATAGACTTAACTACGAGAAATAAATGAATCAATTAACTATTAACTCTAATAATACACTCACTTTCTGTAGTACACTCCGATGCACACCGCAGCGAGTACAGATGCAATTAAAACAGGAATGCCAACCACATACGCAACTAAATGACCCGATAATTTAGAATCATCACCACCATCTACCGAATGAAATAAAATTAATACCATAAAACAGTAATATATTTATACACCATTGTATAAATCAATACACGACTGAAACAAATCAAGGATTTGAAATCGATATGTCCAGTTTCGAATCCTGGTTAGCTCACTTTTTCTCCAACTTGCTGCACCCTTTAATTAGACTCTTAAATTGACAGCTACGTCTTCGACATCATCAATATGGTAATCCAGACGTTAAACGTAACCTTATAAATATAGTAATATTTTACAAACATTCAGTGTATCAACATTTAAAATAAAATCATATGACAAAAAAGCCTTTAATAAGAGACAGAAAATGTTATTAGGAAATTGATAAGTGACTATAATAAATAAAATAGCAGACCCGGTAACACAATGGCATTGATAACGGTAATGTTCCCAACTGCACCAAAAGCTTCTTCAGGTAACATGAAACTCAAATCTCTGTCCTTGGCTCTCAGTCTCAGCATGTTCACTATCTACACGCAAAAGTCATAAACTTAGTAATGAAACTTATTGGCCAAGTGGTTAGAGAACAGTAGTTGGAATCAGAAGATTACAAGGTGTTCTACCTGTGTGGTTCGTAAATTGTTGCACCCTTTAATGGGATTGCTAACATTTTTACATTGTTTATAAATGATAGAGTGCGATTTCTTGCAATTTAACGCTAGATCTAATTGCAATGATTTATCAGATTTGACTGAGAAACAGTAGACTCTGAGGATTGTATAGATCAGATTATTTAGAATTATTCTTGCCGGCTTAAAATTCAGAGTTGATGAATTTTCTTGAATTGATCAATACATGTCAGGCATATATGATTAGAACTAAATCAGTATAAATCCAAGACTGCATTTCACGCAGTTTCAAGTTACAAAAGTCCCATTTCACCGATAAAACAAATGATCAATTACATCAACAAATCAACTGGCAACCTGCAAGAGAAATCTTAACTTTAAATCAACAATTAATATATTATGTTATTGCCTAATTTATTAACTTTAATCATTTATTATATTTTCAAAGTTCTAAAGCAAATACAAAACAAAATACAAATCCGTTCAATTAATAATGAAAAAATAAATAATAAAAACAATCAAATTAAGTATAAAATCTAAACCTCCAGGATTGTGTTGTCCGCATTGTCTGTTTGTCTCGCGGGCAATACGGAGACATAGACAAACGAGGGAGACTGGGGGGCGCACTCTACGTCAATGCGCCGTGGGTCCACAGGCAACTCCTGTTGTGGGGTAAAAATACTAAAACTTAGTAAATGAAAACGTTAAAGCGCTGGACTCAAAGCCAATTGATCCCAGATTTGAGTCCAGTATGATAAACAATTCTATCAAAACAAAGCTATGAAATCACTTGTAAAAAGAAACGAGAGTAAAATAATAATATTATATTTACTACAATATAATTTTCTGATTATTAGAATTATAATTTCTAAACTAACAGGCCTACATTACAACTATAAGAAGAAGAAGA
Organism: Oconnorella tubifera; assembly: GCA_034700105.1. Taxonomy (NCBI): domain Eukaryota; kingdom Metazoa; phylum Annelida; class Clitellata; order Enchytraeida; family Enchytraeidae; genus Oconnorella; species Oconnorella tubifera. Next base: position 1,965 of record JAQIXG010006305.1, read on the forward strand.
AAATAAATATAGAGAAATATAATAGACGCATTCTTTCATATTTTACAAGAATATTATCAATATTCTTTGTAATAACATTCTTGTTATATCAAATCAGACCGGGTAAAAGAATAATTTCTAAGTGCAGGCAGGTGTGGTAGGACACTCACGTGATTTAAGTATAATTCTAGTCTAGTAAATATTACATAGTATACTTACTGTAAGTGATTCATATTAAAGCATATATAATAACATACGTAGACAAGAACTTGTTTGAGTGTTTTAGCGATGAGATCTTCAAGAGCGGTAGAAGTTGAAGCAAAAGGAATCAGAAACAAACCTCGTAATGTTAACTGAACTGTCATAGCAGTACCTGAGATAAATTAGATATTTATAAAAAGAAAATATCTTATTAATTATTTCCATACAATCAATAACTAACAGTAAGATTACATAAAAGTTACATTACGTAAGTAATCTCACAAAACGGTAACAGTTACAAAATAGAAGTTACAAAGATCATAGAGAAAAAGAGTCAGACGTTAAAAGAAGAAATTTAAAACAAAGTTCATTAACATTTTTCAGATGTTAATTTTGTGAATTTTCTTTCATGAAAACAGTGCAAGTAATATATAAAGCCAAAACAATTTATATTATCAAAGAATTTAAACAAACCATAAACTGGAAGATTAATATGCTGGAAAGCAGATCCGACTCCATTAAAAGCTTCCACTAGAACTGTAAAGTTACCGGGCTTAGTATAAACATGCTCAACTGATGAATTCCAAGTCAAAAGTCCAGTACTCTTTTGACCAACATCCTAGTTTATAATGTAAAACAGAAAAACTATAATTTAGTTTTCAGTTTCTCATTATTATTCAGTAAATTCAGTAAATATCTTCATATAAGTTAGTTAATGCTCAGCACCAGAGTTCATCAGACACAAACATTGTCATAACTCAGACGATTTTTATTCTGCCAAGTCATTCGTATTTATATTCTAACAATCATTCTTAACTGAATTAAACTGAACGTTGTAGATGACCATTTTATATGAACAAAATCTAAAAAGTAGCTGTAAATTTAGACGTCTTACTAAACGGTGCAACAAGTTAGCGCGATATTTACACATTCACAAGAATCGAACCTGGATCTATCATGTTCAGAGTTAAAAAAGTAGTTTAAAAAAACCAATGTAATAATTTTCAATAATAAAATTTGATAAAAGTTGCGAATTTTTGTAATAATTCTCAGTATCTTACTTCATCTCCAAAAAGCCAGAGATAGTGAACAGAAGTCGACGTTAAACTTGACGACGTTTTAAACAATGGCACTGCCTGTATCACCGTCACTCTATTGGCCACTGCAACGCGCGTCACTGTAGCGTATAATCCAGCTAGCGCGTCTGAAAGTGCGTCGTATTATTATTTATATCGCATTATAAAACGTTAGGTTACAGTTACATTTAATGTTATTGATCCCCTTAATATATGAACGATGTCTCAGATGTAGATGTCAATTTAAGCGTCTTACTAAAGGGTGCAGCGAGTTAGAGAAATAGTGATCTATCCGGGATTCAAATCTGGAGTTGTTGCGTCCGAGTCCAGCGCTTTAACCACTTCTCAAATGAGCTTTGAAGATATAACAAAAGCAATATAACGCTAGCTCATATTTTAAACTTTATCACATTTTCTTTCAAATGTGAACATAATTTATTTGATGAATACGTATTTAATATCAGTATTCCATCATTAATGTTAAAAGTAATGAATTTTGTAAACTGAAAATTGCAGGATACAAGATTTATAGCTAACAAATTGGCATATTTGTTAAGTATTAAATCACATGGTTAATCGATTAATACGTTAGTTAATCAAGTTAACTGAATTAATTATTCAGTTTAATCATGTTAGCAGATCAGATTAATACGCAATAAATTTAAAAATAATATAATAAAGTCATATGCTGCAGAACTATTTCTAAATGACTATTTATATTTCTATTTTTATTCACTATTTGAATTTCCATTTATAAAACTATTTCTAAAACTATTTCTAGCAAGTTTTCTAAATTCATTAATTCATTTAATTAATTATAAACTCTACTCAAACAGGAAGTACAAACCCTGCACCCAGATCTTAAGCAGCGCGGTAGCGGATCCCTTATCGCTTGTAGCGGTAACGCGCACCTCATAGAATCCTTTGTTATCGTAAAGATGAACAACATCTTTAGGTCCGGTAATGTTAGCAGTAGTGCCGTCACCAAGATCCCACGCATAGCGCGTCAACGACTGATTACCCTGCAAATAAAATGTTCCGCCTATCCGTCTTCTGTAGAGAAGAAATTTGATATTTATTTATAAAAGAATGTTCCGTCTTTCCGTCTGTTGTAGACAGGAAATTTTAGATTTATTAAAAAAGAATATTACACCTTTTTGTCTGTTGTATAGATAGACTCCATGAAGTTTATTCTATCTTGAACACTTTATAACTTTCAAATAATAAAAATGTAAAAAACATCTTAAAATAACGTCTCATAAGTAGCTGCCACTTTCAGCGTCTTACTAAAGGTTGCAGCGAGTTAGCACCATGTAAATTTTCACAAGAATTAAACCTAAATCTGTTAATTACGACTCCGATGCTCTACCATTTCACCAACAATCTTTACCAAATAAATAAATTTAAACTGGACGTACTTTATCAAGTTTAATTCTAAACGTAATGTTTGTTTTTGATCTAAGTATGTCTCTCACTCCCACTTGTATAGACAGACCCTCAGGCATCATGGCTGGACAGGTAGCATTCTCAGGCTCATATTTACCCGATATAGATTTATCAGTATCCAGACAATTATCTCCAGCAACTTTGCGATATCTAATCAACCAATAAAAAGAAGTATAAGAACAGGGCAATATTAAAACAGCCAATGAGATAATAGGGTAGTAACTTGTGATATTTAAACAACCAATAGAATAATTTAACAATTTTTTATTTTTTTAATTGTTAGAGTGTTGTTAAATTACTTTAATAATTATTAATTATTATTACTAATTATTGAAAACTATCAACCAATGTAGTCATTTAACAATATCTTACAATATTTAACCACAAATAAAGTAATTTAAACTTCAATGAAAAAATTAACAAATATAACAGCAAAATACAAATCTAAATATCAGTTAGTAAAATCACATCAGTGTAAAAACACTTATTTAGTGATACACAGCAACCTTGTTATGTTAAAACCAAGTGATGAGTGAACACTTGTATCTTAACATGAGGCACAAAATCATTTTGCTTTTTTAAATGACGAGCAAGAGAGTATAAGTTTTGTTTTCAAAGAGAAATGTACCCTTTGCTTTTGAGGTAGATTTGTCCAACTTCACAATCTTCTACAGGAACAGACGCAGTGAACCAGTCGGCAACATTGCAAACTTCATTTGATTCTTCATACCCGTAGTCGCTTGAGAAATTAAAACGCAGAGGAAATTAAGGATGATTTTACTACAAAATTCGTTTTAGAACTGGTGCAAATTAAAAAATGATTGACAGATAAAACTTGTTTTAGAAATTGAGTAAATTGATTGCTGATTTTAAGAAAACTATTCTTAATAACACTGCTTTGATTAAAATACCGTACTTATTATTAACTAACTATTCATGAACAGCCAAAGATTACATAATAAATTAATTATATTTATAATTAAACAATTAATTAATTAATGCTACAAAATAGTAAAAACAAATGAGAACGCATTGAAACACAGTGAAAGTAACAAGCAATTAGCAAAGGCAAGTAGAAAGGTAAGTAGAAAGGTAAGTAGTAAATGAAAAAATTGAAAACAAATTTAAACATACCAAGCATTGTTTATGTATTATACATAAACAACATATATCATTCTAATTATTATATTATATACATGTATTATATATATATATTACCATTCGAAATCTTCATGAATACAAACGCAGGGCGTAGAATTAATGGGACGTTCGTAATCCTCACCGTTGAAACACTCGACGTCAAATTTACGACGTTCGTATACAGTCTTCTCTCCTAACAGACACTCGTGACCTGCGACCTGCAGACATTATGTTTTATAAAAAAATAAACAAGAAATTCCAAATTTGTAAGAATAATTTCTGAGTCAAAAATGTAAATAGAACAAATCGAATAAGACGTTAACATATATATTATATATATGTAATGTATAGAAATTAACGTTTGCAAATTTGTTTGATTATCTGTCCCCTCTATGTAAATTTCATATTTGATTTAAAAGCATGAAATTTTGCATTTTATCTCATACTTTAACTTAGACTGTATTTACTACGTTTTAATTCAGCATAAAACTGTATTTTATATTATTGAAAACCAGATTTAGTTATACGCGTTTTATGAAACTGTTAAAAGACTGAGTAAAAGAATCTTACCCCACTAGATGGTGTCCAATAGTTATAATCTTTAGCCTCGCAACGTTTACTTAAGATCTGAGAAAAGTTCAATTTGGCTATAATCCATCCTGATTTAGCGTCGTCTGTACTCGCTGAATGTCCATAGAGACTAAGAAATACATAAATCAAATCAATGTTGTGTGGATCAGATGCACTACTCATATAGAAAATTGAGATTACTTAAATATTGAGTGCTATGACTGTTTTGTACAGGCTTTTAGTATTCAAAGTACTGAAACTGCGTTTTATCGCGTTTTAAAAGTAAGAATGCATTTTTATGAAATGATCGATAACAATAATCACACAGTCAGCTTCAACAACAGACAAAAATAATCTATGTACTATAGAATTTAATTACCTTTATCTAATTAGTATGCTTGATAATATATCACAAAGCACAAACTGTACAAGCAGCCAATCACAAAATGCTTTATAGATCACAAATGAGAACAAAGCAATGCTATGTTTACATTACAATGACTATGAAATTTGTTTACAATATTACCATAAGCAAAAGTGGTGTGTCCAATTAACTATTTTCTTTCCATCATTTTTAATGTATTTACAACTAGACAAAATGTCCATTCCCAAAGAGTGTAATTTGAGTTTTTATGTCTTATGTCAATCATTTTAACTGATCCTAACCTACCTACTAACAAGTGTACTGATGCCGGGCTCATTTAACAAGCCATCAACTTTCATCTTTGTTTCATTGAAAGGATAGGACTGCCAGCTTTCTCCCTCAGTGCAGCTGTACCTGAAATTAAAAAGGCCTCGTGATCTAACAAGCCCCTCCCCTTTATCTAAGTTCCTGCCCTTTTAATCTGGTAGTCAATTTAGTCAAAATCAATTTTATTCTATTGTTACGCAGTAAATGTTAATTATGAAACGTTTAAAATACTGCAAACTGTTAGGATTAGGGTTAGGGAATAAACTAGGGTCTAGACAGATATTAAACAGTCATTCAATTCAGGTCTCTACTAAAAGGTGCAGCAAAATGAATTAGATCGTAGCACAGCAAAGCAACTGGCTTAGTTATGCACCAAAAAATAAATCTTCTAAAGAGTGCAGTATATTAAATTTGTTACAAAAACCAACTGGTCAAATTATTGACTAAAAGTCACTAAGATCAAAACTTTGTAGCGTTAAATTCAAAATTAAAACCTACGCTTTAAAATGCTGAAAAAAGTAAATTAAAAAAAGCATATACTAGTAACTGACTGAATTTCTGAGACTATATGAGTGGTAGCATTGAACTGGACAGCAACAATGGCGCCTCCTTGATCCAAAATTGCCTTACGGTAAGTACCAGTGAGAGCCTGGAGCAAAATTCACAAACTTAAAAATATTCTAATTCTTTCACTCTAGATTAAACTTTAACACTGTAGCAATATCATAAGATAAACTTACAAAACAAAATGTTGACAAATTTAATAAATAAATCAAGACTTTAGTTTAATAATTAAATAATTAATTAAATAACTTACGATTTTCCATGTTAGACCTCCGTCGCGTGAAAAAACGAATCTAGTAACGCTTTCGTTTCCAATTACTCCTGAAATTTATAAAACATTACACGATTGTCAAAATAATTTTCCAGTAAGCGCAATTTTCCATTTAAAGAAAGCCAATTGTAACTGTACTGGAACTATTGTAAACCAATGGTTCCGGGTTAGAATCTCCAAGATTGTAATAGTTAACTAATTTGTCGCTCTCTTTTGCAAATACAATTAATACTTAATACTGAGTGGCATCATATTGATGTCTCATCAATCAGATACAAGCATCCTTAAAATCATAAAAATTATCATCAGTCGGAGCAGTGGCATAGGCAAGGGAGGGTTGTGGGGATTACAACCCCCCCCCCTTAAAGTTAAAAACAATTTTTTTGCATGTTGAAGATGTGAGTTTGTGATGAAACACCCCCTCCCCTTGCACTGGATACATGTATTTAAAGACAAAATTCATGCAATTGGAGATCAAAAGTGAACGATAACATAAAATAAGTCATCATTCCAAATTTTGAATAAACTCTTAGTCAATTCCTGGCTATGCCACCGAGTTGAAGCGTTGACAAAAGCTCAACCAATGAAAATATAATCTGAAAAATGACTCTACTCGTTGATCCCCTGATACCCCCCCTTGAATAAAAATCTAATCTTTGCCACTACCTTGAGCAAGAATAAGTCCAGGAGCATCTTTATCAGAGAGAGCCCCGGGTATACCGTAGATGTAAGAGTCCATTTGTAAGTGAATGTACAAACTGCAGTCAGGCTGTACATTTATATAAATATAGTTTATACAATACACCTTATCGTATAAAATAACCGCAAAAACATTAACCTGATAAGTTATTTAACAATCATAACCAAACCTAATCTAAACGATAACTCTATCTCAATTAATATCACTTTAACATTTCACTCTAACACTCTAACAATATGAAGACGTAAAATTAATAATATTAGGCAATAATACAAGACGCATCGTTTTTATAGACACATATTGATAATAAGCATATCCGGTTGATCAAAAGGAAACAGGCACACGCCCAAAGAAAAAAAAACGCAGGCATATGAATAAAATTAAAAAAAGAGGCAAATGCCCCCCATACAAAATGCAGGCATATGCCCAAAGAACTAAATTTACACATATGCCAAAAGAAAAAAATGCAGGCAGCTCTACCAAAAGTGATAGACTCAGACAGATGCAAAAAAAGTAAAGAATGCTCATAAAATCATAAAAATTAACATAAATACCAATTTGCAATTAGTGGCTGTTCCATTTTCGTATTTCTCTGGGGCTGGTATGGGGTGCCACTCGCCCCCCTGATCAAAAGTTATCAAAGATTTTGGTTTTTTTGACGCGTACTGATTGACTAAATAGGTTCCCTTCATTCCTTTTACCTAAAAGATCAAATTCGCACATCTTTTTAATTCGCGAAAGTAAATATATAAAGTGACAATTAAACTGATACAAAAAATTTCATGATTTAGAAAATGATGATTCCAGGAACCCAGTTTAATTAAAATAACTAATTTTAGTTTTAGATTCTCATTCATCTGTTTATAATAACGCTGTGGTATTAAGATGCCAAAAGCATTTTGTGATTTAATACAATTTTAATAAATTTCCATATATGTATAGCGGCTGTGCATATGTAAAGAATCTGTACATAACCTTCATAAATAACAAAGGCATCATAAATAAATAAAATTAACGTTTCAAACTATATTCATTATTATTTCAACGATGATTATAATAAAACTTTACATTGAAAACCACGTAAAGAACCTAATTTGCTTTACTATATCTAAATAACATTCAATTCAATGATCTTTTTTCCAATTTATGAACTTTAGTAAATTAGTAAAATTTCGAATAATAAAAATTGCCAACCTCGTGAAGGTCGACCTGAAAGCGGTCAGCCTGATTCAATGACACGACGTGATCGAGTGACTTAACGTAGAATTGACCGCTGACATCAGAGAGATACAGAGTGACCGCGCCTGCCAGGTGATTCGCAGCGATGAATACCTGGCGGTCACTGGCATCCAAGATCATAAAATCCTAGTATAAATATAAAACACTTAACGTCACATCAGCTCAAATAATGCTAGTTAGATGGTGTGTTAGATTAAGTTGAGTTTAACGTCATGGATTATCGTATTATATGAACGATGTCTCAGACGTAGTTGTAAATTTAAGCGTCTTACTAAAGGGTGCAGCTAATTAGAGAAATAGTGAGCTCTCCGGGATTTGAACCTGGACCTGTCGCGTCCGAGTCCAGCACTCTAAAAAATTCTCTCATAAGCCTCGTTTATGTGATAAAATTATGCAGTAATCTAGCAATGAGTGAATGCTAGATTCGTAAAACTGTAATGTAAGAAATTTACCATTTTAAAATATATAGTACATAAAAACTAGATTCAATTTTTAATCAAAAGGATAAAAAATATCTATATTCGCTGCGTAACAAGTTAACCCCTTTCCTGTGTGACACGTAATATTACGTTTGATTGATATTTTCCGCCAAAGTGCGAAACGTAATATTACG
>JAQIXG010006306.1:0-10454 GCA_034700105.1 Oconnorella tubifera
TATATATACGTTGTCAATTAAGAACTAAAATATTAATACAATATTAATATTATTAATCTAAAATGATTTACAGTTTAAAAACATAGTTGCCTATTAAGTTACAAATTACAGATCAAATACTCACCCGTCATTTAATATATAACTACGCATATAAAAAGACTAATAACGAGACTATAATAATTAATTATAATAATTAATTATAATTAATTTTATTATTAGGCCCTAATTACATTATTAATTTATTATTGATTATAATTAATGTTCTTCCTTCTAATTCTTGTACAGAACTTTTTATACAAAACTACTCCTGTAACACGTGTTACCATTTCGGCCCATGGTAAGTTAGGGCTAGCTTTAAATCAGTTTTATGTCAGTTTGGCCTATTCAGAGTTAATAGTTCGGCCCGTATTGTATTTTATAATCACAATCAGTTGTTTCTCTTCAAATTTTAACTCACTGTACATTGTTTAAACTGTTTCTGTACTGTCATTAAATTGAATGTTTTTAAACATTACTCTGCGGTAAAATTATTGTTAATTAATTAATTATTGTTAAGTTAATTAAATCAAAATTGATTACATAACAAATTAACAATCCGAAACTACTCCGTGCAAATGAGCCGAATAAACTGGTGAAAATTGATCGTGGTCGGATATGACTTGTTTCTGACAAAATGTCCTTAATAAAGGCAAAACTAGATTGCAATTATAATGAGATTAACGTTAAATTTTATTAACGACGTAGATAGTATTTATAGGCTCTTATAGTATATTATTTAAGTTGATATGAAATTACAAAAATCTTTAGAGAGTCCAAACCTGATAATTATTGCGTAGTAATTTAGTAATTACTGCGCAATTTAGTGATTGGTAGTAATTACTACACGGGGGGAGTCCCATTAGAAAGAACTAATTTCTAAATTTTGCATTAATTTATTCTGATAAAGCAGTAATAGACATATAACATACTCAAACCCGTGGGTTTATTATTCCTTCGTCAATTTTTAAATTGTCTTTCTAGTCAAATATCACAAAACAGATTTAAGAGCGAAAGTGAAAATACGCCCAAGAGCGAATATATATCTCTATTTACTGTGTTATCAGAATCTGTAATTATATGGTCAAAAGTTCCGCATTAATTACAGATTTCTTCGTATAAGTATATAACGATTACTAATTTATGAACTGTTGTAAGGGGGGGGGGGGGTGGCGGAAGTGGGTAAATATTTTCTAGAACTCTCGTCTATATTGGATACTCTCGAAAATCATAGAATGTCTAATTTATCAAATTTAAAAACAGATGTTCTAAATACAGTTGTTGATATGTTTGGATTAGGATTAGGATTATGGGTTGGATTAGTCATAACCTTACCCAAACTCTAACACTAACCTTAATTTTAAAATGTTAAAAACTATTGTTAAAAAAGATATTTTTAATGTGCTATATTAGAAAATGCACAACTGAAATAAGACAATGATAATATGGCTTCCTTGTACTCTCCCTTAATGATCTGTTTCAATAATATCACAAAAATGTTACAAATTTTAATTGCGATGCAGCAATTCTCACTTATTACTAGATTCAGCAATAACTGTTTTAACATCATCACAAATGTTTACTTTGTCTAAAATTTGATTTTCGTGATGTGAATTATCTCGCAGCAATAGCATGCGGCGTAGAGCGTCGCATTCTTGTTGTAAATTTTCTATGGAGACTTTTAAAGAAGCATTACGTTCCATCTCAACGAGATATTCCTGTAACAGTTAATAATTAATTATACATTTAATGAAAACTAACATCAAACATATTTAGACACTTGATCTTATTAATTTTATTAAATCAATATTCATTATTAAATGTAATAAAATTAATAAATTGCATGTATAAGTTAATCTATAATAAATTAGTATACGATTGCTAAAATATCTACAATTTTTTATAGCAATCTTTATTTTATTATTTATATATTATAAATTTCTATATTATAAATTTTTACATTATAAATTATTAATCTTTATTATATTATAAATTTCAACATTATACATTCAAGTTATTGTTATTTTTTTTTAATTTAAGAATGAATATCGATTTAAGATTAATAAGATCAATTAAAGTATATCTGGTAATTTACTGAAATGTAGGTAGGTAAGCCTTAAGCTTCTACGAGATCAGTGGGGTGCAGTTTCTGATAAAAGTAAAAGGAATAGCCGATGGTGATCTCCGATGATAATGCGACAATGGAAGACGGAAAATGTTCAACAGTTTGTCAAATTAATATATTTTAATTTGAACAATTAAAATGTTATCTTTATCTGTTGGTATATTACATAAAGATGACGGTGTACTTTCAGGAGTGTCTGGAAACATACCTTAAACTTAAATACATCAATTCACCAGAAATTATTGCCTTTAAATCTGAACCTAATATTTATCTCATATTCATGAAAACAGGTAAAACAGATTTAACATAAAGTTAAAATATAAAACTATAGGTATAGTGACAATAATAACGACAATCTGACCTATGGCCATCATTGTGAGAAAGTCGATTTATAAAGTTAATGATAATAGCTGAGACTGACCGTTGTTACGCTGTCTATGATTCGTCGTCGTTTCTCTCTACATTTCTTGGCAGCCAATCGGTTTCGTTTACGTCTTTCACTTCGACGGTCCTCCTTATCTTTCAGACTTTCCTGTCATTCAGCAGGTAATGTTATTATTATTACTGTTATATTTACATTAATGTTATTATCAATATTAGAGAACAGATTCAAGATCATTCAACGAATGCTTTTAGGGTGACCGCCCCCAATAATTGATAATAGTTTTTGAAAACAAATGAGCCATGCATGGGAAGGCAATGAAGCGGGTAGTGGCCCCAGCGTGACATTTTTACGCGTATACAATTTGTAAAATAATTAATAGACTATATCACTATAAAGTATAAACAGTCAATTGATAAATTGTAATGGCAATTAAAGGGCAGATATATGTAAATGTTTAAATAAACATTGTCAGCTTCTAATAACAGAAAAAAACGTGATACAACTTAGTTTTGAAACTGTAAATAATAAAATTTTAATTAATAGAAATTGAACTTCAGAAGTATTTACTATGCCTATAATAACAATATATCATCTTTCGTTATACATGTACTTTATATAGTTTTAATATAGAAAACAATTTTCACTCGACGGGAATATTAGTCATAACAAATTTGCATCGTGTCATGACAAAAATAAATGTGTGATTATGTGTCTATAGTTTAACTATATTGTTTAGATATTATTCAATACTTGTAGAACTTGTTTAGTAAGCATAAATACTTTACATTTAAGCATATATAGATACTGTATATTTTAAATATAAATTCTTACGTCTTGATAAGTAGCAGATTCTTTGCGGTTGCTGAATGATAAATCCTCTGTTAATTCTTGTTTATCAACAAAATGCCTTGTGTTTTGATCTTCATTATGATGGTCATTGATCTCATTGTGCTTTTTCTGTTCATATTTAATATCGACCCGTTCACGACGCATTTCGGAATAATTTGATTGTTTAATAATCTCATCTTTTTGATCATTATGACAGATTGTATGTTCAAGTGGCTGGTGTTTCTGATCATGATGGACTTGTGAAAGTTTCTGTTCGTTTTCATCGTAATGAAGGACTTCAACTTTAAGTTGCTGCTTATTTTTATCATGAGCAAAGGCTTTTTGCTTCAGTTGCAGATCTTGCTGTCTTCTGCGTTGTTGTTCAATATGCGATGGTTTGAAATTGTTCGTAAAATTTTGTACTTTCTTCATATCTTCAAGTTCATAAGCTACTGACATCATGATATAAATTAACTACAATTCAGAAAGCAAATCTGAGAAAAAGAAAAATATATACATTGAAACGAAGATGCAGCATCTTGCATAATATTGTCAGAGTATAGAGCGATTATAATAACTACCATTAATGATTGGTAATATGTCTATTATATATAATCTATTACTACTACTAGTCTTATTAATATTTTGAGCCATAAGACTGAAATGATATTGTAAACAAATCGAATTTTTGGCCTAGTTTAAATTTGAACTCAACATGCTTAAAAAATTATTGAAAGTTGACGTATAGCTTTTAATTAGCCTACATACAACTCTTTATGATCAAAATCATATAGGTACTTGAACTTACATTTTTTGGAATGAAAAGCGACATATACGCGTATTCTGTAGTAAATTTATAACGACATATCGGCCTATAGGCCTACTCTCTCCGAACTATGTTAACATTTCACCATCAAAATGCTCAAAATACTGGCACCAGTAACATTTCAGATTACTGGTGTTTATAGACCGGTTTTTATTTATTTATTGAGAGATAACTTGTCAGAGTAGGCTCTACCTACCTACCCTCAGTCTGCTTTACACTATGTCAAATGTATATTTTAACTTCGTTACGATGTTCTAATCTGATGATTACGAATGTGAGATAACTTTTTCCTATTTTATAATTTTACCTCATTCAGAAGAAAAACTGACCCGGAAACAAGGATATTTGCTAGTAAGCAAGAATGTCATCTGTAAGAAAATCAACTTCGTCATATATATCATACCGGTGTTTAGACTGTCATTTTCATGGTGTTTCGACGATTATATCAAAAATACAAATTGTACAAAATGATATAAGCCTACATGATTATAAAGGTCGTCCAGAAGTAAGGCAAATTGATCTGTACACAATCTATAGGCCTACAGTATAAGCTTATAATCAATAAAAAATACTTCAATAAATTACCGGTAGTAGATAAACTTTTTTGATTTATTCTCATAATTAGGTCTATCTAACAGACTAATTATAATAGACCTACAGAGTCAATGCTCAAGTATATATACCGGTACAATATTACATATCCATAATATAAAATATATAAAATAAAAACAATTCATATCCATGGAATAAAATATAGTGCATAAAGAGCCTACTGATACTACATATGGCACATTCAAGGTTAGTACATTACAATGTATATCGAATAATAAGACTATTTTGTCTGTAAAGCTTTAACGAATCTTACGCAATCGTGTTGAAATTGGTCGCTCGCTTGTTATTGCGCATGAAAACGGCAGCATTTTAGTCTGTTAAATTTTGAATACACGTAAATAGAATTATTGCGTAATATAACGTTTCATAGAATTAACCTTAAACTATATATAAAAGACAGGCCTACATAGCATAATATATTTAGTATTTGAATAATGGTTTAGGCCAGGATATATTATAATATAACGTATTTATTTATTTACAATTTTTTCATTGAACTTGCATCATTTCTAATCGAAGATAACAGAATTTTCAGTTATTGCGTCATGCCTTATTTTATCGCTGTGCAGTACAAAAAACATTGAATACTGCTGCCATTTAGCGTATGAAAAATAACTAAGTGGATATACTGATAAATTGACCGATTTTCTTAATACATAGAAGCGTTCAACTCTGTGTCTAATTCCAGCACCATTCCCCCCCCCCTCCCTCAGTACCGTAGTGAGAATAAAAAAATCAAGAAAGCATAGAGAGGCTCACTGATACAAAGTGAGCGATATTTTTTGACATCAGTTACATCCGTGATTCAAAAATGTTATTTCGACAAGAAATTTATCAAGAGGCTTCAGATTAAATTTTCAGATTGCTCTAGATCGTTATTGCTGTGGTGTAGCCCAGGGACGGGGAGGTTATGGGTTATACCCCCCCCCCCCCCCATTGTAAATAACAATGTAGTTTTAAAGATGTTTGTTGAGTGTTAACCCCCCTCCCCGCTTTAGAACGATTTAATTCGTTAATAAAATAAATATGTCAAAGCGATTAACGAAAACTTAAAAAGGTTGTTACATAATTTTCTGTAGGAACCCCGCCCTCCCCCAATTGTAACATTGTGGCTACGCTATGCCACTGCATTTTTGTCTATGGCGATTACTATATTTGCAGCTTCTTTTAATAACATCATGAGGTTTGTTTATCATTGAATATTATATTTAATATCATAATGTTAAAATGGAATAACTCATCAATTCGAAATATAGATAAATGAGCACATTATAATTCATACGTTGAATAATCTGTACACTGAATTATGTACAATATTGTCGTAAACACAATGACTCTACAATCAAATTAAACATGATGACTTCGAATATTAAAATAATAATGAGCACATTCACTAATTAAATACATAATAAGGCAACATTTAAATCATGTTTATAATGTAAATTATAAAATATTCAAAAGACAAATATATTTATTAATAAACAGTTAAAATTACCACAATAAAAATATTTTTGAACACATGACGATGTAATATAAAAACAAATTACTTAAAAGTAGTTGACAAAAACTCAAATATTTTTTTAGTCATTTATTTCATCACATTATTATTATACATAGCTAGGCGATAATAGTATATAAGTTCATCGATAGATTAAAGGTAAATATTCAAGGGAGACATTGCACCCCCTGACAAAATCAAAGATTGTAGGAAAATTTAAAAAAAACTATTCTTGCGGGACATATTTTCAAGACGTTTCTTTAGTATCACTTTTTTTAATATTCCAAGGGCAATAGTCTCCCTGAAATGATAGATCAATCCCTGGGGAGGGAAAGAGAACTGGGGACATTTGACATCAAAGACTTGGTTCGATGTCATTAGGCAGTATATATTCATTGACTGAATCTACTGCTCATAAAATAGTCAAGATAATACAGAAACAAAAATTAAATAGGCCATATCTTAAAAACAATGAACAATGCAATAGTCTGATGCAATAGAGTATTGCATAAGAGTTACACTGAATTCAAGTTTAATGATATTTCTAAATGATATAAGCATAATATATGATACAGCATTAATATTTTATAGCTTAAGTACAAAAGAATATTTTGACAAAAAATCATTGAAAAATTAATCTCCCGCTATAATCTGAAAACAGTTATCAGCTAATTGTCCTGTACTAGAATGAGGTTAAAATGAAGGTCAAAATATTGTATCCAAAAATTAATAAATTTACTTTTTTAAATTTACTACAATCTTTGGTAGTAAATTAACCATATTGAAGTTAACCGCTAACAAATAAAGCGGGTACAATATAGGGATAGAGAGAGTAGAATAAAAATGATCAGTTATTAAATAATAAATGGGGGTGAAACGACGGAAGAAGAGGAGGCAGACAATAGGTATTGTGGTAGCATTATAAGGTAACAATATCAATACTTGGTTCAAGAAATAATTTTTTTATTCCTAAAGCAGAACACAATATCTAAATAATTTATAGCTAAATTTGCAAATCTAAAAAAACTATATCGAGTTCAAACGTGATTAAAGGCTACATAAGCAAACAATTATCTTCTCAGTTACCAATGGCCTACAGAAGTATGTCAATTAATGTAGAATAATAGCGGAGAAATAGAGAAGTAAAAAATCATCAACAGTATAAACATTGATCTGCAGTCAATAGAGGCGGCAGACAACCATTATATAACATCAAAGTAGAAACTGTCGCTTGCTTAGTGTCAACCGAAGCAGTATTACAGTTGTAGGATGAGAATAAAGCAAAAGTGTAACTGCATTAATATTAGGAATAATAATTTAATTACAGAGCATTTCTATTAATCAAATTACTGTCATGTGCATTGTAACAATAGTTTATATAGCGTTTAATATTCTATTTAAAATTAAAATAGTTCATTGCAAAAAATTCATAGATGCGCTTGAACATACTCGCAAGACAACTAATATAACAAACATACTTAACATACTTTCATAGTAGTACATACATATATCTAACATATTTACATTAATAAAAAAATTATGTAAATTTAACATTTTATGAACTTGAAGCTTCATTTTGCACAATAAAATATTTAGATAGGCTATAGATTGTACTAAAAGTAATAGACTACAAATTAAAAAACTATTCAACTGCATTTTTAAAATAAAGCAGTTAAAAACGGTTAAATAATGTTTAATTGTTATGTCAAAAGATAAAAGAATAAAATTAATACAATTTTATACAGTTAGTATATTTCAAAATCAATCAACATAATGTAAAAATACAACACTAAACAGTTTTACTGTAAATAAAGAGTAAGTTTTAAGTAGATAATAATTATATTATTAAAGCTTACAATGCAATATAATATAGACAATATTCCATTCAGATTAAATGACATAAATAGTTAGACAAATGAATAAACAATAAACAACTAATTTAATTTCAAAACAGGCATAATACTTGTATTAAAAATTTTCTATTAAATATAAAGAATATTGCACCTTGTAACATCTTGCACCTTTAAAAAAAAATTCAACACAAAGATCACATAATTCGCAGATCTTTATTCCAAACAATCAAATTTTCTTCCAAAATGCTACTCGGAGATATCCTATTGTTAATCCTACTCCAATCCTTCGTTGCAACATGCTTGAAAAACTTTGAGCCGACTAAATCCTATAACTGTTCAGTCAGCGCAGATGTCTGTCTGTCAGATGCACCATCCGCTGTGTCTGACATCTCTCAATCAACGCTCTCAACGCCTCTGGAAGTGCAATGCGCGCAAGAGTGCACGAGACGTAACTTGTGCTGCGCTTTTAACTACAAAGAATATACGAGATTGTGCGAATTCTTCGATTACGAACCGACACAATGTTTTCAACAAGACGGATGTATTTCATTTCAGGTCGGTAATCTAACCAAATAGTAAATAATTTGTACCCTTATAAATTTGTACCCCTATATACCCTTATAAATATGATTTAAGTGCAAGGAGCCAATCAGCTTTTGTATTAGAGAGTGAATTTGTTTTACAAAAATATTTTTGCAAAGAATTTTTTTTTTTTTTTAATATATTGAATCTGTAGAATAGCTAAACGATAAAAATACAACAAGCCTATAAGCTGGTTGACTATATCTAAATTTATCTAGAAATTTATTAAAAGAAAAGAATGCTTATTATACACTTTCATAATACGCAAATCTTTATTCCAAAGCATCAAACTTTATGACAAATGCCTATCAAAGATATCGTTGAATTAGAATTTTTGGTATGTAACTAAATTTGACGAGTATGAATTATAAAGTTGAAGATTTCGATGGTTTTGCCTTGTACTATAAAAAAAACAAATTAAGAGATATTACTCTTTATATCAGCATGAAAAAATCACTTTAATCCAAAAAAAAATCATTTGGCATTTCATACCTCAATGCCTGATAAAAATTATGCCTGACTAATAATCATAATTGTATTAGTCTACCTGCCAACATGCGAATATTAACATGTTTTGCAATAAGTTCGTAAGCTTCTACTTAAATAGCAAATATTTATAACATGCAGCACTGACTCAATTATCTGTAATTAACAATTAACAATAAACTGTAATTAACACCAAACTAACTAGTACAATGTATGCGTATAGATTAAAGAAATGAATTTCATCTGCACACATATATCTCAAAGTGCAACGCTTATTTCTCAAAGTGCAGGTAAGTTACTGATTTAAATTATATATTTTATGCCACAAGACGTTAACAAATATAATAATTGCGCTAATCATTTCTAATTCATTAGTTTTAATTAATTATAACTTAATAATTTTTAAATTTAATATTAAATTATCTGTTTCTATAATAAAATCAGCTATATACACATTCATGTGTTTATGAGAAGTATTTGTCCTATTGCATTTCAAACTTCAGAAATGTTCTAATTTATATATATTTGAAATGAAGACGAAAAACAATTATTACATTTTTTCTTAAGTCTTAAAAGATAGGATTTCCCCAAGTTTAAATTTTTGTCATCCCCAAGTCATATCATATACATAATTCTGCAAAACCAAGAAAGAATTCAGTAACAACTGAAGAAGAACACAAACTTTGTTTTAAGACAAAACTTTAGAATTTTTATGCATTACAACTCGAACTTATGTTGCGTTTGTTAATCGGCACAATGAAAGCTTGCAATGAAGTGGAAAGGGACATACACCAAAAGATGTTCACTTTCCACACAACTAGTTAAATATTGCTAACTTGCATCACTTATAAAGGCCAAAATCAGCTAAATTTGCACTTTCCTAAAGTTAAATTCTAGTTTATATCCATCAACATCTCATATATAATTTATAGCTACAAGATAAGCAGCATTCGTATTTGATTAACTAAAATTATTACTTTGCGCTCAGAAACATGTCAACCAGTTCCAGTGCAGCTTAATTACTTGGCTAATAATGGAAGCTCAACATTTTTCATAAACACATGGTCTGCGTATAAGACAGGCTTTAATGAGACCAATGGAAGATTTTGGCTTGGTCTAGAACCTCTGCACTTACTCACACAAACACAGCGTTATAAGTTGCGTGTGGATTTCCAGGTTGATTATTTTTGTTATCATTTCTAACTTACCTTATTCAGTTTCGC
>JAQIXG010006307.1:0-10454 GCA_034700105.1 Oconnorella tubifera
GTTTTTTCGTAGAAAGTTCATAACTTTTGAACGAATTGAGATATCAATGTGAAATTTGGTAGTTAGATGTCAAATTTTCTCCTCTTCAAACTGACAAAATGTTGAGAAAAAATATTAATTTTTGGCTTAGTTATCGCAAAGTCGCTAGGAGTTTATTTTTTTTTGGCGCACCCTGTTTATATGAACTACGAAATTATGAACTATGAAATTATTTAGTTGGTATATAGAAAAATATTTTTAGGGTTTTTACTTTTAATAAGTTAATTGATAATGATTGATAATGATGATTGAGGTTTCATTAAAATTAATTCAGGCTTCTATTGTTTTATGAAGATTCTTGCATTTTTGTATAAAAGCCATTGAGATGTTATATCAGCTTAGGTTCTAATCTATTTGAAGCATTATGAGACGTGAGTGGTAGCACTTGTGTGCCTTTGACTGGATATTATATTTATTATTTTTACTTTTGATAATTTTAATAATATTATTTAGTATTTATATACATTACGTATGTGGTTGTAGTGAAAAGTAATAAAATTTATACGACTTTAATAACTGGGAGAGTCATTTCTTCTTTAAAACGGCTGAGAATTGAAGAATTTGTAGAGATTGCTTATCGCTGATTCTATACTGTCGTAAGTTTTGAAAAGATGTAGTTGAAACTATAGTAAGAATGCGAGTTATTTTAAAGCGGAGAAAGAAACATTGAATTAAAAAATTAAATTAAGCGAAATAAGATCTTTATATGTTATTACTTAATGCATTCATTTTTCATTAGATATTATATTCTTTAAGGAATATTTTGCTGAAAATTGTATGAAGTACAGAACTGATTTAGTTTTAATTATAAATAAATGCCTTTGTGATCAGTAAATAAATATGACTCTAGGTAACGTAGTGACATAAAACTGAAGAAGTCATCGCCGTAATATATATTCATTGTCTTACAGCTGACTAAAAGGCTTTGTCAGATAGTTAACTTGGGAGCGGGCTTTGATACAAACTACTGGATATTCCATGACTCGCATGAGAGTCCCAAGACTTGGATAGATGTGGACTTTGATGCGGTCACAGCGGCGAAGGTTTACTACGTCCGTAGCAGGAAACAACTGAATGAAAAACTGACCAGTTCTGGTGAGAACGGGTTCACGAATATGGTGCCTTTAGAAACTATGAATATTTACTTAGCCTTTTTACTCAAATGATGTTCATTTACTAAATGAACATCATTTGTTGCACTGTCTTCAGAATTTCATCACTGTTTGACTGCTATCTTAGTTCACAGCTGGTTGCGATGTAATATTGCGCTCCAAACAGTGAACTGTTTATTGCTTTCTAGTAAATTCTTATCAACTCTATTGGAATAAATTGTCAAAAAATTATTTTGTATTTTCTGAAAGTTTCAATTGTTTATTAATTAGATTTACTGTCATGGACATTGAAGTTTACTTTGATTCGTAAACTTTGAAACTCCTCGGATGACTAATTCATGATCTGTGACATTGTGATATCATTTGAATGTTTGTGTGTCATTGTAAAGTCCAGACGGTTGAGTTGTTTTTCTGTAAAATGAGTTTCAAAAATGAGTTTTATTTTCTGTTTTTGCTTCTTATACGACAATGGTGACTATATCTATAGAGATGATTTTAACATATTATAATGATTTTAATAGATATAAATAATGATTGTAATAATGTTGCCTGCATCAACAATGAATGATAATGATTTCAAGTATTGATGATAGTAATGCTAACAACACCACTATGGTAACTTGTAGAGTACACACGCACAGAGTTACATAGCGCTGACTATCACATAGTGAGTTGCGATCTAAGACAGTCGTCTGAGTTGTTGACAAAGTTAGATGCATGTGGCATAGATAGATCTCTGCCCACTGCATTCATAGCTGAGTGTGTACTGGTCTACATGCCGGCTATAGACTCCACTACATTGCTCACGTCTATCTCTACGCACTTCAACAACGCTTTCTTTGTCAACTATGAACAGGTAAGAGTCTTCTCACTAGGGTAGCAGTGATTAGACTTGAAGGTGTGACATTGGATGGATGGGGGCATATTGTCCTGTAGGTCAGAGTGTGGTGGTCTATGGGGCATTTAGTCCAGGATGATATTTTCAAATGAGATATTGTCCATTGGTGCATTGTCTTTGCGAGATGTTGGTTGCGTATTAATTACTTGTGAAGTTGTGATAAGAATGTGGTTCAGAATATTAGTTGTTTATAGAAAATAAGAAAATTTTAAATTTATTGTTCATCATTTTGATTCAAGACGAAACTTAATATGTGAGTGATTTGCACAGAGATTATTCATTCAAATTCTAAAATGTTTTGTATTTTAAATCTTTAGATTGTAACAGTCTATTTCTGTCTACTTTTACTGTTGGCATTACTGTTGGTAAACATTAGATATTTTTACTTAATTTTGTATTGGGTGATAGCTCATGGTGAAATTTTTCTGATATCTATTTTCCAGCATTTTTTGCATATGTATAAAATACAAATTTTTAAAAATTTCTAGTTATAAACCATAAACAACAATACATGTTACAAAGTGAAACAAGTCAGGTTTGGACCGAATGTCCTCAAATAGAAACGATGACAGACTTACACAACATACAAAGATAAACATACTCCGTTATAATAGTTGGTTGATGATTTACTGAAAATGCAGATTTTCTATATTTGATACATTAAGATTTCTCAAATAACAACAAATGGATTTGTGGGCATTGAGCTTCTCAAAATGAGAATATTACTTCAAGAAAATAAAATTTACAGTTATTTTCTTTGTAATTTAAATTTACTCATTGGTTCTATGCTTTATTGTAGCTTTTTATAATGCTTAATTAATTTTCAATTGATTTAAAAATTGATTTTATAACGTTGATATTAAATGTTTATCTCAAATATATATTGATAACAAATGTTGTGAAATACTTCAATTGCATTACATTGCATATGTTATTAAGATCCTTCTCATTTATTATTTGCCTATTTTAAAAATCTATTTAAGAGCCATTTTCTCTACATTCCTTTCACTTGCAACAACATGTTGATATTATATTAGCGTTGAAGTAAATATTTGTGCACAGGTAAACCTGGGAGATAAGTTTGGTCAAGTAATGATCAGTAATCTTAAGCTAAGAGGTTGTTCACTGGCAGGCGCTGAACATTGCTTGTCTTTACTGACACAGAAAACAAGGCATGGCTTTCAGTCTTTTAAGTATAAAGCAATAGGTTCATGACAGATGGATGGTTCATGACAAATGGTTCATGACATTATTGTAGCAGGACTACTAACCATAATTGAAACACTAACCCCAATCCTAACCCTAATAATGTCATGAACCATGTGTCATGAACTCGATGTCATTAATTAATTGTTGATGAACTATTTGTTTGTAAACATTTTGTCGTGATACTAAAACCATTTATGAAATATCTCTTTTTCTGTTACTGAGATAATCTTTGTCTAATCTTTGCAAGTCATCAAAGATTAGACAGTAGAGAACCAGATACCTATCGGTTCCAAGTCTATCACATCATCAGTGAGCTGGAATATATATATCTCTGCATAGATATTTATTCGCTTGAACTGTTTTTTGTTATTATGTTATGGGGGAGGGGGTGCAAATTAATAAATTAGGTTTGATGAATGATAATTATAAATGCATCGTTGTTATATGCATATATTGATGTGTGACTAGGTTTTTATCAACTGGTTGGATGCAAAGTGATGCAATGCATATGTTAGATGTTTATAAGGCGCTGCCTAGAGTAGACATCGAACGGTCAGCTATTATCCATTAATATACATTTACTCTGTTTTATTGTTTTCTTATCATTATTTTAAATCTTATACACTGTATATACACGATATTATAGAAATTGTTATGGTTTTATGATCACTGTAACAAGTCAATGTTACATTGACATTTTACACATAATACCAAACTCATTCTAACGCATAATGTTATACATACTATGTTATGTTATGTTATGCATAATGTTATGTATGTTATACATAATGTTATGCATTATACATACTGTTAAATTATGCCACTGTGACTAGAATAAAAAAGTTAACTTAGAGTTGTGCTTGATAATTAAAGCAACTAATAAATGCAAAAACTTATCACGTCTTTCTACTAATAAAAATCAAATCTCATTCGAGTGAAATTAAAAATTCTTGAAAATTTCATTATGCATGAATATTGAAGATGTAACTAGTATTATCACATGATTCTGTATTGCCCAGTTGTTTTATATGACATTTTGCTCTATGTGTATCTGATTCACCTGCCACTGTTGTACTGTTTTGACTGCCAGACCTGCACAATGTCTTTGTATTCCTAAACCAAACCTTCTGTGTACTTTATATAAAATATCTAACGTAACTAAAGACAGGTTATGACTTAGTAATGTTAATGAACTCATTTTAAAATTTATGGATCAGTTATCTTATAACTGTTTTTTTAATGATCTAATTAAGATTACTTATTGTGATTTGGTTTAATTTTCTTAATTTAGATATTTACTGTACTTTATTCATTTTTTGCTGTCATATTGAGGAAATAAAGATATGTATATATCAATATATTGTGTTGTGTAAATAGAATGAAGGTGCTATGATGATTGTAATGTTTGTGCTACAGAATAGAGCGACTGGAGATGTTAGATGATTATGAAATGTTAGCGCAGCTCTTTGAACATTACTGCATCACGTGGGCATTCATTGATAAAACACAAACTGGACTTGAATCTATTACATTACACAGCTAGTTTAGAATCTTTCTTTTCCTCTAACATTGTATTTGAGTATCATTATAGGAGATGCAGGTTTATCAATCAAATTTAGCCTTAAATTTGCTAGCTAAAGTCTTTATATGAGTCTTGATATTGTCAATTAAATTGCAATCTGTAAAACAATGTAATTTTATTCATTAAATTTTATAAATTTGTGTAAATATTTGAGTTGTTGACTTTCTTATCTGTGTCTAACTCCATCCATTCATAAATGAGATGAAGTCGCTTGGCCCCCTAATTCTAAGTCATTAATAGCCTTCTCTGTGCTGAATTATTTATTTTATTCGTTATTTGTATTAATTTTTAAGTTAAAATTGTTGGTACCGATATATTGAATTGAAAAAAGTGATCTAAAATATCTTTAAGTTTTTGTTTATTTGTACGTAACTTAATGTGACATCAGCGCAATAAGTCATCATTGTTATGAACTGGACGTCTAAATATCAAGATCTGAATTATCACTTATCCTCTAATGTAACGCAATGCAGGATGTTTCTTTAGGAATGACAGGACAAGTGTGTACATACACACTTGTAGATTGAATTAATCAGACTTTTTAAAGAAAGTATTATATTAATTGGAGGGTTAATTCAGGGGTAGAACGCAGGAACAATCGCACCCCATCCATTATAATTTGTTTTCATTGAAATCAAATCAATTGCGTGATATTTAAATGTGAATAATACCCCCACCCTCACCCCCCTCACCATTGAATAAACGTCTTGATCCTGCGGGGTAACTTTCATTTTTTCATAAAGTGAAGTTGATTATTTTTTTGATCCGATTGTTCTTTTGTGACAAGCGGTGTGCTCAGAGCTTACAAATTGTCTTTGTGTCAATCTATCAAATAATCACTACACAAGTTATCGAATAAAACGCTTTCAGGATCTTTTTTTAATATGACAATTTCAAGTAAACCGTAAAACCTTTTTTCATTTGATCTTAAAATCAGTCATGGCTCTTATTCAACTTTTAATCTTTTCGCTTCCATGCTTATGCTGGAAACTTTAACTTAAGTTGTTTTTCAAGTTTTGTTTATTCGCATGATATTATTATTCATTTTCTCAGAGAAGAAGTAAACGATATAAATTATGTCGATTATAAACTAATGCAAATCGTGTACTCTAACTAAATGTATGACGCATTTGGATGCAAGTTTTTTATTATGTTTATGTATAAGTTTAAGCATAACTACGCTTAAATTGATGGATTATATTCAACTTTCTAGTTTCAAATTGAATAACTTAGGCAAGTTCTGTGAAACGTTTATGGCATTATTGAAACGTTTACTGGACTCGTAACGTCTTAGAGATTCCTGTGACGACTAGAGACTAGTCTAGAGTGCCGGAATGATTACATCTGATGACTATTTCCACTTGGTGAGAGGTATTAAACAGTTCGCTTGGCTTGCAGAGGTACTTTGGTGTCACTTAGGGATCATTGCTTTTAGACTCAAGTATGGACAGATATCGAGTGAAGGAGGCGTGAAGACTAAAATAGATGATATTTTCCTTTACTTGCCGCATGGATCGACATTGTGAGACAACCATTCTAATGTATTGTCAGATGAAAAAATTACCCTCCTGTATCTGTCTACTGAAAACTTCTCGTTACTTTGCATAAGGCATTCCACAGCTGATATCATTAGTTGGCCAAGTCGTCAAGTCACGTCTTCTGGATTCACGGAAAGGTGTCGGATATATCCCCCCTCCTAAAGCCCAGTCCAATTGGATCCATTGGCACAGACAAAGAAGCTGCATGCAGTTTATGCAGAAGCAGTAATTAGCAGCAAGAGCCTAAGCAATCTATATAGCAGCTTACCGATGGTATGAGCAGTATTGCGCATTGGGCGTTTTCAAAACGAGAAAGTTACGAAAATCTTTTTTATTACTGAAAGTAAGCTCCGCAGAAATGTGTAACTTTAAACATATATAGAAATGTTGTCTAATTAAAGTTATGAGAGGGCGACCGTCTAATAAGGGCGACACTCAAAACGGCGCGAGTAGCGATTAAAAGTGTTCGCTTCATCCACTGGCAGTAAATAGATGAGAGCATAATTATAATGCCACAAGGGTTGCATATTTAATCTCTCACAATCTAACCATGATGCCCAGACATACTCTAAAACTGCTGCATAAGTTTTAATCTTGAATTGTCTATGAATATCATTGAATTTTATAACAAATCAATGTCTTAGGTAGAATTTCACAAGGGGGTAGGTTCCTCTCAAACCTATGTCGTGACCCTCTTTTTTAGGTTATTACTGTTTTTGGTCGCCGCATATATGTCTCGTTAACTTTTTACACTAAATCGTCGGGGGTGTTACCACTAATCAAACACTTAACAGTAAACTAGCACTACAAAAAATCTTTTTTTAGGGGGGGACAATAAGCCCCACAATTCCCCCCCTTGGCTACGCCACTGATAAGTTTAGTTAAATTAATTTTCTCTTGTAGATCATTGAACTATCTCTATATTGTTTAATAAAAATTAGTTTTTAAAAAATTAAACATCATTGAACGTTAAAACATACACGACAATTGCAAAATTTACAGTCGCCCTTTGAGTGTCGCGCATGCCCTTATTAGTCGGTCGCCCTTCTGAGCAGTGCGAATTTATGTGCTGGTCCCCGCGGACCTCCCGGGTTCCCCCGGACCCCCAGTCGGAGCCGGTCCTCCCCCCCGGTGCCCCTCAGTCCGTGGCAGGTCGCACCAAATCGTGAAGTCATGAAACCGTGAAAAAATTTAAAACATTTCATTGTTTGGAATATAATAAGTAGGTTGTACAGGGTGATCCACAAAAATTACCTCCTAGCGATACTTCGATAGCTATGCCAAAAGTAAATATTTGTTCTCAAAAATGTTCACCTTGTAGATAAGGAAATTTGAAATCTAACTGCCAAATTTTACATTGATATCTGAGTTTATTAAAAAGTTATGAACTTTCTATGAAAAACTTAAAACTTCAATTTAACTAAGCTCCATAATACAGCATTTTCGGAATTTTGTGATTTTCGTTAAATAATTTGCTGATTTTTAAACCGGTAATTTTATGAGCATAGTATCTGTAGATAAAGTTGAACAAAAATAGCCTCTGTCTGTTCTTATCTGAGCCCACAATCTCTTTCTTGTTGCTGTTACGCGGTTGTATACAAATCAGTGCAAACCTCTTGCTCGTCCGTTTTAATTCAATCGTGAATTTTAACAATGATGCAGGCTCATAATATTTTGCTGAGATTGTCTCATGGTCCCAACGATTAATATTGGACAAATATTTCAAGAGTATTTATATCTTTAAATTCCAACAATCTTAAATTGCTGGATTGGTTTAATTGAAATTTCAACTTTTTGCTTATAAAGTTCATAACGTTTGAACGAATTGAGTTATCAAAGCGAACTTTGTTGGTTAGATGTCAAATTTCCTCCTCTACAAACTGAGAAAATTTTGAGAAATATTTACCTTTGGCTTGGTAATCGAAAAATCGCTAGGATGTCATTTTTATGGCGCACCCTGTACATTCATGGACAGCAAAAATCACTATTGTCAATTGACTAACACAATTGTCATTAGAAAAGTTAAAACATTAAATACATCTACAGAGAAAAAATTGTCCCTTTCTTGTTTTGTTGCCCTAGGCCCCGGCCCAGTTGGCCCATAGCTAAATCCGGCTCTCCTTCTGAGACGCGAGTCACGCGACCTTATGTCACGCCATTTTGATGGTCGTCCTTTTCAAAAGGGCGAGAATCTTTTCAAAAGGGCTTTTGTGATGATATTTTTGCAACGTATCCTTCTTGATTCTTAAGCCGTTTCCCGTAAACAGATTTGATCATGGAGACTTGGAGATTAAAATGTAATCGGAGTATTTCCGCGATAACTTTAGCAATTATTTTGTTAGGAGATCAATTAAAAAAATTATAAGTCTCAGTTTTTAGTTAGGATGAGCTTAATATTAAATCGAAAAGCCTTATCTTGTATTCTCAACATAGTTTGCTTGACCTTATCTATTATAATGTAATATGATTTGATGATTACATTTATTGAAAATTGTGTACCAAGATTTTTGCATTGTTTGATCACTGGCATTGCCAAGTGGGGAGTATAGTGGGTTATGACCAAGACAAGAGACTTAACATTTGGCACTAGACGTTGGGCAAAGTTAAGTCTCTAGTTATATAAATCAATTATGAACTGCATTCATCCAATGCAGCAAAGTAGGCACAATTTCACAAGAGGTGGGAGACCAATAATGTAAAATGTTTTCTTGACAGCAAAGCCCCCCATTGCTGGTCAAGAAAACAGTTTACATTATTGGTCTCCCACCCCTTGTGAAATTGTGCCTACTTTGCTGCATTGGATTAATGCAGTTCATAATTGATTTATATAACTAGAGACTTAACATTTGCTCAACGTCTAGTGCCCAGTACTATAATAGATCTCAAGATAAACCTTCATTAGGCCTTAATCCTTGAAGTAGACTTGCACGCTAATCTGAAGGTTTATTGTCATCCGTTTAGCATTACTATCATGTATAAAATCGATTTTGACTTTCGTGTTAATTTAACAAATAATATTAATGAAGGTTTAATTATTGTTATCAGTACGCCTTTGAACAAAGTATTCGTAGAAATGAGTTGATCTCAAATAAGTCACTTGACTCTTAGTCCCGTTCTATGTTAAATAGATAACAATTGATAATGCAGTAAAGGTCTCAACGATCAAGTTGATCCTTCGATGATGGCACTCACAAATGATCATATTTCTCAATACAGAACTCTCTGGCTGATATAGTTTTCAATTTCATCTATAATGTATCGTTTAATGCCGGTCTCCCACAGTAATATTTTAGCTAGATCTATTTGCCATTGAATATAGCGCAAGACTGTAGTGCGAGTCAAGTGTAAACTATGGTTTAAGGAGAAGATAAGGAAATTATTTTTAAATTAGCCTCCAAGATCAGTATAAATAAATTGGCAGCATAATCCAGGGCCGTCATTTCTTAATTTTCAAAGGAGGGGGGGGGGGCTGGATCGGCTTGTTAATTTTGTATAACGACATGCGACATAGATATGCTAGCCAGTGCGGCAGACCTATTTATATTGTCAGTTATATAACATCAATTCTTTAACATTACGAATCTGAAATAAATAGATAAACGCATGTGATCTGCTTTTTTTCTTTTATTATGTTTTATTTTTGGTTGTGATAGTGACGAATACAGATAACATTTTATTAAATGCGCTTCTCTAATCAGATTTGATTTGCTAAAAGATAATTATAATTGAAAAGATCACGCGTATATAAAATAAGCCCTATGGAATTAGTTTATAAATCAGTTTTAAATATAGATATATAAATGCCTATATCAGAGTATATATATAATTGAATAACTTCATAAATTATCAGTTAGGGGTCGTCCATAAAGTAAGTCGCGCTCTAGGGGGGGGGGTCTAAGAAAGTGTGACAGTTTGTGACAGGGGGGGGTTAAAAACCACGTGTGACGTCACACATTTCTTATTTTTTATCATACATAAAAAACCTGAAATTCTGTTGTAATGTTTAACTTTCTGTTGTGATGCATGCAATCTGACAGTAATGTCACTTCTGTGCATAATGCTACATGGAATTTTAA
>JAQIXG010006308.1:0-10453 GCA_034700105.1 Oconnorella tubifera
TATATATATAGAAACAATGAAACTAAATACTTGTTGTTTTGCTGACTAAATTTGATTATTTGATGTTGGCATGTTTTTGATGATTAGAATTTAACGAATGAAAAACATGATGTTCAGATACTAAATCCTACGTCATTAGTTTAAGTATGAAAAAACTGCCAACAAAATATTTTATTATATTTGTACAACATTTGTTCAATGTATATATTTTATTTGTTCTTAATTTATTTCGTGTATGTTTTTAATTTTAATTTATTTTGATATATAAAGTAACAATAAATAGCCTTTTATGCTGATGTGACATTTTTCTACTTTCTATTCAACATAAAAAAATCAATTTTTTAAAAATTAGTAATACTGTAAAAACTATTCTGATGGCTGCATCTATAGAAAGAAACTACTGAAACTTGAACTTTAAACTTTTTTTTTTATATATAACGCCGTTATGTTTTTTATTTCAAATCAGATTTCTAGCCAGCGGATCCGGGGACACAACCGTCAGATTTTGGGATATAAATACTGAAACCCCCCACCATACTTGCGAAGGTATTTAGCGTCATACATTTTATTTTAAACGTAAATTTTGGATTATTTCTTAACTGAATGCGAAATGTGAAACATTGAAAAATGATTAGATAAATTATATATCTGTTTATTGTATTTCATTGACGTAATAGCCAATGATTAAAATTGGCAGTAAATGAAAGAAACAAATGACTGTTTTGTACAAAAACACTATAAATTAAACGTTATCACAATTAAATGAGAGACTTATCATTTGAAACGGAAAGATGGTATTTTGTATTTGAATATATCTTATTAAGCTCAAAAAATAATTTTGTTTTAGCTAACGCGGTTTTTTCAAATTAGCATTATTGATGAATTTCAGAATGGCAAATATTATTTATTATTGACTTATTTTAATTTTATATGATTATTACTTTTTAATGCATTGTATTTAATGATAATTTTAGGTCATAGAAATCACGTGCTGTGTGTGGTTTGGTCGCCAGATGGAACTAAACTTGCGTCTGGCTGCAAAAGTGGTGAAGTTAGTTGAATTTTTATTTCTAATGACTTTGGTGTTTTGCATAATTTCAAGTTTGTATTTAATATATACAAATATACTTGTCGAATTAGAAATTTGATCAAACTTTAAGTTAATATCGGGTCACCATTTAAATTGTGTGATTTTAAACTAAGTCATTTCATGGAACTAAGTTAAAGTTCACATGTACTCGTCGCTTGGTTTCTACAAAATTACTAGCACAAATACTGTGCTGATGTGACATTAATTTATAAGCAGCTAAACATGTTATTCGTATAAAAAAGTTTTTAGAGATTTTATTACGTTAAATTAATTTAAACCTAGTTGAAGTAACTGATGTTATAATGAGAAATATTATTGTGATAATATCGATTTGCCAATTCATTGAAGATGTTTTTATGGTTTTTCTGTAGATAAAGATATGGGATCCCTGCAGTGGAAAGCAACTTGGTAGAAATCTAACAGGTCACAGGCAGTGGATCATGGGACTGTGCTGGAAACCGTTGCATTTGTGAGTCAAAAACTTGAGAAAAAGTTTCATTTCTTTAATGTTTACGATATGATTTAAGTTAACGCAAAAAGTATCAAATATTATTATAATGTTAAATATAATTATTTATGCTAATAACATGTTGATGATATCTGTATAAATCGTGTTTTTATATTTCAATTTACTGGAATATAATTTTGTTATATACCAGTAAATTATCAAACTTATTTAATTTTGCAAAGCATATTTAAATATTATTTAAATTATTGTCTAAATTATTGTTTAAACGAGAGTTTAAACAGTGAATTAATATTAATTACTTGTAAATTAATTAATTTGGTTTTAACAGAGATGGTTCTTGTAGATTTCTTGCCAGCGCATCAAAGGTATTTATTTATTCATTTTCTGTTCACGAAATGACTGGTTTGATTTTGCTTGATCAATTGTTTTATATGTTTTAAATTATATATTATGGTTGATTTCATGATGTGTTTATAATGATATTATTTAATTTTAAATTTGCTCAAGATTCTAATAACTAGCTTTCAGTGTGAGTAACTAGCATTGACTACAAGATAAACATATTGTACAGGCAACACAACTAATCACATTGTGGATATTTAGTCGAATTAGTAGTATATGCCATATACCATTAATTTTGTTTTATGCTAGTATATATATTATCTCAATATAGGTATTAACGTTCTATAGCTATATAAACTAGCGAGAGTTTATTAGAATATCTTATAAATATCTTATAAACAAATGAATCTTTGAAACAATAAAATATCTCTTATCTGTTTAATTAATAAAATATTTTCCATAGGATGCAACGATAAAGATTTGGGACGTTGTTTTGGGTCAAGTTTTACGCACTCTCTCCAGTCACTTGCAGTCTATCACTTGTCTGCGCTGGGGGGGGTCAGATTTGCTCTTCTCCTCATCTCAAGACAGGACAATAAAAGTGTGGAGAGCTGAAGATGTGAGAGAGGCTTTTAATTCTGTTTAGTGACTTGCTTTCACAAGTCATTAACTTGTGAAAATCGAAATCTTTCATATTAACTATAATTTATTGAATACAATTAATTGCACTCCTTAACGTTAAATTCATAAAATGATGATAGTAGTTTTTTGTCTTTAAATATCCTTTTTGTTTTTTGATTTAAGTTATACACGATGTTGGATTATCGTTTATGAATAAGTTACCTATTGTCACATTGATTATAATTTATGTTGAAGTAAAGATCTAAAAATAATGAATCAATTCACTAGAGGTGCATGTTATGAATCACACCGTGTCTCTAATCTTGATCATTTGTTTACGAGTTCAAAGCTTAAACCTCTTTACCAATAAGTTTCTTTATTCTGTTATTATTATAGAGATCTATTCAGTGTTTATTATTTTATAAAAAAACTGTGATTGCATTTGTTGCTAAAAGTTTTTTATTTGATCAATCACAAATTTTAATGACAGCGCAAAAACAGTTAAAGACAGTTTAAACAATATACAGAAAGTTACTACTTCGAACAAGTATGGCACATAAAAAGTTCGGGTGACTAACGTTAAAACATTCAAAATTAAAAGTGTCCCAAAAGTTAATTTGATTGTTTGTATAAATTCAGGGAGTATTATGTAGGACATTAGAAGGCCACGGACACTGGGCTAACTACCTAGCATTAAGTACAGACTATGTCATGAGAACAGGAGCCTTTGATCCCGCTAATGCATCAATTGTACACAAAGATTTAACATTAAACGGTAGGCTAAGATTTTTTGTATTAAATTCAGTGCAGTGTTAATTAAGCATGAACACTTCATATGATAATGTCATTAAGAATCAAAAGAATTTATCATTGTTAAATAATTTTGTTTGTTTTCAGCTATATGACTATGAAATAGGTAGATTACTGTATAAATGCATAAAGTTTTCTTTTGTTCGATATCTTATTGTTAGATTTAAAGCATTCGTTAATTGAAACAAGATTAAAAACAATACTTTAAAAAAATTAGATTTTGCTAGTTTTATGTGGTGTTATATGTTTCAGCCGAGCAACTATCAAAGGCTGCGTTAGATCGATACAATGCTGTTATAGTAAGTGCCATGTAGATAATTATCATCTATCAAATGTATCTTTATTTATTCTTCCCAAATATAAATATCTGAAGATTATCCGAATTTTTACTACTAGTCAGATTTTATTGAGTTAATGAATTAATTTTTTATAATTTAAATATATACAAACTTGCACAATATTGTAGAGACAATGTTACATTATTATATTTACTCTAAAAACATACTTGTTAATGGACTTAACAACTGTAAAGTAATCTACCTATCACTGACAGGAAGTGAAGTGGTTAGAGCGCTGGATTCGAAACTGATAGGTCCAAATTCAAATCATCCCGGATAGCTCTCTATATCTCTAACACGCTGCACCTTTTAGTAAGACACGTAAATTGATAGTTACGTCTTCGACATCATTTGTATAATACGGTAATCCAGACATTAAACTTAAGGACCTGCACCCTTTAGAAAGATGCTTAAATTGACAGCTACAACTTCGACATCTTTCACTGACATTATCAGTGTTAATCAGTATTCCAGTAATCAGTAATCCATTATCAGTAATCCAGACATTAAACTTAACCTAATGTCTATCTATCGTAACGTTTTGTAATATTAGACGACACGCCCTGAGAGACTGGTATCGTGTTCTGATGATCACACGATGTTTCTGTGGGACCCGGCGCGTGACAAGAAATCCATAGCACGAATGACGGGACACCAGCAGACCGTTATACAAGTTCAGTTTTCACCCGACGGTCGACTTATAGCCAGCGCGTCGTTTGATAAGTCTGTCAAACTTTGGGACTCGCTAAACGGAAAGTAAAAAGATTTGACTTGATCCTAAAATAGTTTTAAAATAATTAGTAGCACTTTGGAAATAAGTAATAGTGCTATTAAAAGAATACTTGAATTCTAGAATACTTTTGAAATACAAAATACTTTTGAAATTTGTTTGACTTTTGAAAGAAATTACCCTATATAATTTTGAAATACTTTTAGCTGAAAATGCTTTTGTGAAATTAGAATCGATATAATGATTTTAGTTTCATAACTTTAGGTTTAGTTTCACCTTGTAGTTTCATAGCCACACTGCGAGGTCACATTCAGCGAGTTTATGAGGTCGCTTGGTCAGCTGACAGTCGACTGTTGTGTAGTTCAAGCGCTGATTCTACTCTTAAAGTTTGGGATATGAAGACTAAGAAGCTTCTCTATGACCTACCTGGCCATGCTGATGAGGTGCATTTCTACATATCCTAATTTAATATCTCTTATTTACAATATATATTTTTGTATATCTTTAATTCACTTATTTACAATTTCAAATTTTTTCTTATCTATTGCTTACGTTTTTACAAATTAAAGTTTGAAGTCTTTTTTACGCCTTTGCATATATCAAAGTTTCAGAGGTTTTTTGAGACATTAACTGTTTAGTGTTATTTTCAATGTTCTTATGACAAAAGTTAAATCTTTTCAAATCTTGTGTTATTGTATATAGCAGTTGCTAATAGATATGCTTTAATAAGTATATTTTTTTTCTGTCTTTTTCTTATAAACTATAAAAAATAAATGAAACATATTTTACATAATGTTCATGAAGAGAAGACACTATTTCTTGTAAATGACTACTGTGTCTGATCCATCCAAATATTTAACAGCCGTTATAAACAAATTTCTGTATAACATTTCTCTGATGTATAACAAATATCTGTTATTTTTAATAATATTAGTGTTGATTTATACAGCAAGAGAATAAAACCACATAAAGAAAATTACATATAGAAACTTAACGTGGGTTAGGTTTAATGTTTGGATTAAAGTATTACATGAACGATGACTCAGACTATCTGTCAATTTAATTTTATCTGTCAATCTTACTAAATGATGCATCTAGTTCGAGAAAAATTTTGAGCTATCTGGGATTTTAACCTGAACCTTTCGCATCTGAGTCCAGCGCTCTAACCACTTCTCTAACTAGACTAACTTGTTATTGTAACTGTAGGTCTATGCTGTGGACTGGAGTCCCGATGGTCAGAGGGTGGCGAGCGGAGGAAAGGATAAAGTACTCAAAATGTAATACACCCAACTTATATTAAAAAAATAAAATTGTTCAAAAATCCATTTTTATAATAATAGTTTGATTGATGTAATAAATTAAACTGTTTTTGGACCGTTTCGTTTTTTTATTCCACTTTTATGGTCAGGTCCAGGAAGCGTACGTATGTACAGAATCCATACATATCCATACATACCGATTCGGTAAAATTGGGTTAAATTGCGCAATGATTTTGTTTTAGTAGCGTGATGTCATTAAAACCAGATGACGTTATAGTCCAATGGATTGGCTGTAATTGCCATGGGCTATGCATATTTTAACCAGTATATACTATAGTTAAAATTAGATTTTCAGTTAAACAGGCTTCCTGAAACCCGTCAATAGTCTGCTTAAAATCTTAAAATCTATTTTTAAATTTTGTTTCTAATTTTATTTTGAAATTATTGTGTTCTATTTTGTAGCTATTAAATTCGTTGTGGATTATATAATAAAGTTAAAAAAATTTCAGGTTAAATTTTCTACTAGAAGTTAAATAACTATGAAAGAAATTATTAGCGATATATTTTTAAAATGTTGAATTTTATAATTTAAATGTATGGATGAAAATATTAATATTTGAATCAATGAGTTTACGAAAAAAAATGTAGATTACAGAATATTTAAAATTTGACATTCATATTCAATTATCTGACATAAGTTCAAGTTAGATTCTTTGGTTTTTCTGTAATAAATTAAAGTTATATATAGTATGCTGCAATGGATATAAAGTGGCAATAAATTAAACTTACTGGTATATACACTGTATGAAGTAAGAGTTTTAAATTCAAGCTTTTTTTCTTTCAGCTGGAGAA
Source organism: Oconnorella tubifera (assembly GCA_034700105.1). NCBI lineage: Eukaryota > Metazoa > Annelida > Clitellata > Enchytraeida > Enchytraeidae > Oconnorella > Oconnorella tubifera. Next base: position 6,512 of record JAQIXG010006308.1, read on the forward strand.
GATAGAGTGCTATAAAGAATAAACTTCAATATCAAGTCAAGCCATCAGTTCACGCACAGATTCTTTATCCTTATAATATTAGGAAGAAAACTGAATTTAAAAGCGCTCAAATAATACATAGATTGCATTGGAATTAATTTCAAGTATTTATTATAATTCATAAATACAAACTGGTATTACATACTCATAAAATAAGCACACTTTAATTGCACCGTAATTATATTTAACAATAGTAATTGAAGCGATGTAATGGTAGAATAATATCAAAAATGTTAAAAATTTGTGCGTATAATAAATGAGTGAGGAGGACGGTTTAATAATGTAATAAAACTAACCTACACAGCATTAATTAGTTAATTAGTAATAAGCGTAAAATATTGAAATAACAACACACGAGTCGAAACATGGTTCTGGAATGAATCGTCTTACTAAAGGTGCAGCAAGTGAGCGATTTAGACACACTAGGACTCGAAGATGGAAGCACCAATATGAAATAATACAATTGAAATAGATATCAATATAATCTGTTTGCTAAGCAAAAAACATCTTGCATGCATAATGCAAATGAGACATTCTTAATCAACACAATATATAATAATGTTAGATTTCGTTTGTTTCAGTTTAACGTTACATCAGCATAAAAGACCATTTAGTGATATGTTATGAACTAAGTAATTAAACCTAACCCTAAACAGCTTGTAGTAAATAAATTACTTAATGATACTGTTTGAAAAATGCAATTTTTACATCATATCAACATACTGCTTCAAAGGCAACTACATACTAAAAAAACATCCATAATATAACTATAAAAACCCATAATATATTAGTATATAAGATATATATACTAAGAAACATCAAACTTTACCCAATAAAATGAGTATCAATTGGTAATTAAGATCATTGCACAATAATTGATAATGCGACAAAACGTATAAAAATGCTAGCATTTAAGTAAGACCCGGAACTGTAATTTAATAAAATGAATTTCTAATGAAAGAGATACTAAAACACAAAAAAATATATCGTATCTTACTAAAAGTGCAGCAAGTATGATAATTTAAAGTGTTGAAAGAATTCACACCTTAAACTCGAGCTTAAAAATTGATTTCTCAAATTATTGTAAAACCTGGCTGTGTTATTATTGCTATACAATTGTTAATGAATTCAGACTGAAATAATAAACATCCAATATAACAATTTAAATTAAACGAATACATTAAATCAATTTTTAAGTTATTTAGTTTAATGTGCGATTTAATTAAAATTTAAAAAATAAAATTCACTACAATCTAGCTCTAGCTATCCAATTACAAAAAGTGCAAATTCTAATCTCAATCAACATGTGGTATTGTAAAATGAAGGTAATTAGACTATAGACTTAAGTAATGACACTACGTCTACCGACATTTGGTCTCCCAACATATCATCTACATTCTACAACAACACTGGGGTTAGAATTAGCACTAGAACTAATTTAACTGTAAAGCTCATTAGAAACATGTTAGAATGCCGGATTCGGACGCAACTGGTCCAGGTTCAAAACCCAAATAGCTCACTATTTCTCTAACTAGCTGCACCCAAATAGCTCACTATTTCTCTAACTAGCTGCACCCAAATAGCTCACTATTTCTCTAACTAGCTGCACCCTTTCAGTAAAACATTTAAATTAACAGCTACATCTGAGACATCGTTCATATAATATGGTAATCCAGACATTAAACCTTAAGGATCAGTATCTTGGTAAATGAAACATCAATAGACTTAGTGTCCTATACAAAAAGTCTACAGTCACTTTATAACAGAACATAAAATAAACCTCAAAAAACCCAATTACGTAAAAACGGCAATTTGCGCGAAAATAACATCACCCGACGTTGTATCATTTCCTGCTACTACATCTGTCACTGTCAGCCGAATACATTTAGTCTGTCTTCCCCACAGCGCCTTACCCACGTCATTCACTTCAAACTGCCCACCAACCGATTCACCAATCTTCACAAAATCAGCGCAAGTCAAAATTTTATCTTCCGCATTCAATTTCAGCAATCTCGGACTGGCTTCTAGTATTCCGTTTTTAAGCGAAAATATTCCACTAGCGTCTCCGGTTTTTATCAAAATCCGATTTAAGAATAAATCGTCGCGATCAAAAACGATAGCTATCCAGTCACCGATCTGTGGCGAGCTAGCGCGGAAGTATCCAATGTCGGAATCGTATGTGAGTTCTAATCGATGCGGTTCAACAACGCGCATGTTTGAGACAATAACGCCACGGGGGTCATCGGAATTCCATCTCTCGATACCGTCGCTGATGCTTTGATGTCGAAATAAAGGTGGCCGAATAAGCAATCGTCCGATTTGCGACATGACGTGTAAGAACATCGTAAATTTAGCGTCTGCGGTGTCATTGTGTCGATCAAGCTGATCGAGAAAGTATGCTAACTTGGCGACATCCCTACTGCGCAGTAGCTTACCGGAAAGACTATCGCTTGATGTCGTTACTTCAAGAACGCACCAATTGTTGCGACGTTTAGATTCTTTATGGATTGCATCACGCATTAGACTGATGAACCTTGGTGTCGCGCAGTGCTGCGTGTCCAAATGAATATAAAACTCGGAAATTTTATCGACATAGGAAGCGATAAATTTCATCGATTTGATGTCGTTAAAATAATCAGTTGAATTAGATGAATATTTAGAAAAAATGTCACTGAAATCTTTCCCTTGTTGCACGATATGAATAAAGCCAATGTCGATTTCAAAATGAAAGCGTCGTATGAGAGAAAGAATTACATCGTCATGTTGAGTTTCTGTTGCGATATTTAGCAGTATAATAAGAATAACGTTGTGTAGTTTATCAAATGACGATGTGTGATTCACGATAGATACAATGCTATCTTCAACTGATGTCGAATACATAGGTAAACCAATCGTCAGGAAATCTAAATAATCACACGCTAAATTATCAATTGTTAAACGTCACATCAGCACAAAGAATATTATTAAAAATAATGTAATCATTTTATTTAATAATCATATGGCATCAAAATGAATAAATCATAGAATAATGAATAGAATTAATAGAAACAGACAGTCTATTTGTGACCTGTCAAATCAGCAAAGAAAAATTGACCCCCAACAGTTAGTTCTTTGGGTTAGGATTAGATTTTGGGTTAAGTTTAGGGTTGGTTTGAGCAATGGTCACTAAATGCATTGACGGGGTCGATTTGTCTGTTTAATATATTCGGGTAAATATAATTAGTGTACCAAGCTTATTAATATTATTATTATTATTAATAATTATATAAACCAATAAATAACATCTCTTACTAACAAAAAGATGAAATCGCTATCAATACAAAAAAATCTTACTTTTTTCTTGTCGCGCATTTGCTAGTAATCTCCCTTCAAATGGTGACACCGCCTGCCATTTGCGCAGAAGCAACGATATCGACTCGTCCTGTTAAATTATATGTATCAAATATATATGTATACATGTATATATCAACTTTTAACTATATTATTTTAATACGAATATATGTGTACACTTACAATGCTCCGATTGTCTGCAAATTTAATTCGAATCTGCGGATCACAACTGAGATCAATGTCTTCATCATCTAATACAATAAAAATAATATATTTTTATTAGTTTATTGTAAAACGTCGCATCAGCACAAAGATGCTATTTACTAACTGAAGCTTATAGAATCAATATTTAAATATCACGTAGTTATTCATCGTTTCATATTCAGTCAGTTCACTTATATTTTTCTTCAACAGTTTATAAGAGATAATTTTTTAGAATGCTAAAAATTCAAAGTTGCAACTGCTACAAGTTAACAAAAAATCCATCACACTGGACTCAAATCCAGGACTTATTGATTTCGAACATCTAGACTCTAATAACTTTACCGCTAAGCTTCAACAAATAAATACATA